>JANIWU010000047.1:0-94626 GCA_030705145.1 Hagleromyces aurorensis | reverse complement strand
AGCGCGCGCGGTTCCGGGGCGGGGGCAGCCACTGCCCGTGCGAGCGCGCGCCGGAGATTAGCGGAGGCGGGAGCGGGCGCGGGAGCGGGCGCGGGCACGGGCGCGCGCGCGCGCTGGGCGCTGGGCGCTGAGGGGAGGAGGTGCTACCCGGCTTGGGAGAACGTGACAGGCAGCGGCGGCACAGCTCTGCAGTCTGGGCCCAAACGGCCCGCCAGGACCATGGCACACCGTCCCCGCGCACTACCGCGCGCAGCGCGGCCGCCGCCCATTATTCAGCAGCGGCGGAACAGGGCAGTGTCACGTGACCACCCGGCGGGTCTTGCACCGCTCGCGCCGATGGCGTCATCCGCCCGCTGGCGCGTCCCCGTTAGCCGCCGAGCGCTGCGCGCTGCGCGCTGCGCCGTCGTTCGCCCGCTCGTTCGTGTTGCTCCCGCGACGGCTCGTGTGCCCAACCTCGGGAAACGAGAACCGGAAGTCTCCACCCGTGCCTCCGGCTTCCAGCTTCCAGTTTCGCGTTTCTTTTGGCCACGCAGGGCGCCCGCGCCCAGGCGCGCAGGCGCCCGTTAGTGGAACCCGCCGCGTCTTCCGGCTCCTGAATCACCCACTCCAACAGGAAGCCTGTCAAAATTTTTCCGAGGGCCCGCTCACCTGTCATGGCGTGCGCACACGCAAGGCGCCGGCACCGCCGGCGCCGCCTCCAAAGCCTGCAAGAGCTGACAAAAAGCAGAGTGAGCCAGCAAACCCAGCGTCAGCAACCTGAAGGCTGAAAACCCTCAACGTAATAGCCTCTGCAAAGGTGGAACCCGGACTGGGCCCGGAACTTCGATATATAAGTGCTCGCTTTTCGTGGCTTTCCAGAACACTGAGGCCCTGTGCTGCTTACGTCCTCTTGCTCTGCTTACTTACCCCTCCCCAAGCTTTACAAGTTCAAGTAACTAGCCACAAATACAAGATCATAATGGGTGTCCAAGACGTTTTGAAGAGAAAGACCGGTGTCATTGTCGGTGACGATGTTCGCGCTTTGTTCGACTACGCAAAGGAGCACAAGTTCGCCATCCCAGCCATCAACGTCACCTCCTCCTCTACCGCTGTTGCAGCTCTAGAAGCCGCCCGTGACAACAAGTCCCCAATCATCTTGCAGACCTCCAACGGTGGTGCTGCTTACTTCGCCGGTAAGGGTATCTCCAACGAGGGCCAGAACGCCTCCATCAGAGGTTCCATCGCCGCTGCCCACTACATCAGATCCATTGCCTCCGCTTACGAGATCCCAGTCGTCTTGCACTCCGACCACTGTGCCAAGAAGTTGTTGCCATGGTTCGACGGTATGCTAGAGGCCGACGAGGCTTACTACAAGGAGCACGGTGAGCCATTGTTCTCTTCCCACATGTTGGATCTTTCCGAGGAGTCCGACGAGGAGAACATCGGCACCTGTGTCAAGTACTTCAAGAGAATGGCCGCCATCGATCAATGGTTGGAGATGGAAATCGGTATCACCGGTGGTGAGGAAGACGGTGTCAACAACGAGCACGTCGAGAAGGACGCTTTGTACACCTCCCCAGAGACCGTCTTCGCCGTCTACGAAGCTTTGAGCCCAATCTCTCCAAACTTCTCCATCGCCGCTGCGTTCGGTAACGTCCACGGTGTCTACAAGCCAGGTAACGTCGTGTTGTCCCCAGAGATCTTGGGTGACCACCAAAAGTACGCTTCCGAGAAGACCAAGAAGGGCGACAAGCCATTGTACTTGGTCTTCCACGGTGGTTCCGGTTCCACCCAGGAGGAGTTCAACACAGCCATCAGCAACGGTGTTGTTAAGGTCAACTTGGACACTGACTGTCAATACGCTTACTTGACTGGTATCAGAGACTACGTCTTGAACAAGAAGGACTACATCATGACCATGGTCGGTAACCCAGAGGGTGAGGACAAGCCAAACAAGAAGTACTTCGACCCAAGAAACTGGGTCAGAGAAGGTGAAAAGACCATGACCAAGAGAATCTCCGAGGCTTTGGAGGTCTTCCACGCTCAAAACACCTTGTAAGTGTTTTAGGCTGATGTACACATTTTTAACTTAAGTAACGATCTGCAGGCTTATTACGGTGGGCCAATTTTAATCTAAGAGTTTTATTTATAATAGATAAGAACATTCGAAGTAGTCTCCGGCGGACGGCCGCTTGCAAAAAAAGCCCTGTGTTGGTTGTAAGTTTGCGGTTGCCATTAGCACGCAATGTGTCAATTTTATCCAATAATTATATAATTGCATTTACTGGAAAAAATAGTTTTTTTAAAGTTTAGTGCGCAAAATAAGCTTTTACAGCTGAACACGTAGTTGATCAACGTTAATGTAAATATCAACAAATTAACTTCTATACACTATCAAAACAAATATCTATGCAATGCCAAATCCCTCATGCCCTTCGTTAATGGCTAGCAGCAACGAGCCGCGCAGGGTCTCGTAAGAACTGTAAGCTGGCAAGTTCAGCTGGTTGAAGCAGGTGTGTGACGACGGCAATCTATCAGTTGTAGCGTAATCGCGGTGGATCGAAAACTTACACACGCCGCTTACTCCCGCCAGCTCTTTGAACCCGTTTAGAGGAACTTTACTGGTTCCAGTTACAAATTGCAGCAACTTCGCACGTTCTTCAACGTCGAATGACCGAACAGCCCTCCAAAAGTAGTTGATTTGCTTGCAGTTCGCAGTGTAATTGACATACGAGGTGTTGTTCTTCCAGTCGTCCACATCGATATCCGGCAAACCGCTTATTAGCAGTTCAAGCTCCTGCTCATCAAAAATCGATATGAGTTCGATTGGGATCAGTGCGTGGAACCCACGTAAAAAGTTGTCCATCTGTTCCTTGACTGACGTTTGCAAATTATATTCCACAATTTTTTTCACATACTCCTGCTTATTCTTCTCTGTAACAGGGACGTCCCTGCCATTTTCAATCAGATCTATGGTCTTTTGCTCACCGTAATCATCGGCCTCAACAGAAAATGTCTCTTCGATGATATCGGTTATGTCATTCTCTAAAATCCACAATAGCGATTTATAGTAGTCCAAATCCAACGATTCCATATCTTTTAACGAAACTGACTTGCCCAGGATATTTTTGTAAACGTCTCTACTGAAATGGCAATCTAGATAGCAACGGTCCCTTATAGCCTTTCCTATGATCATGCCAATGAATTTGAAAAAAGACAGATGCTCGGGATTGACTCCAGATGTACGGTTAGGTCTGAACGTAGTAATATCTGACGCAACAGGTAAAAATAGAGCATAGTCGGGGTTGAACATCTGTCTTGACAGCACTTGATACCACTCCCTAGTCAACCCACCGGCGTCAACTCCACTTTCACCCTTGAATGTAATTTCGAGTTTCGATTTCTTGATTTCATCGTCTGATTTGAAGAATAGAGCCCTATAGGAGTCTAGAAATACTTGTTCACGTCTGACAGTCACACCTAACTTGGAATTTCCCTGGGTTTCCGGACGAATTTTTGCAATGAAATAATACCGTTTGTTATCAAAATCAAGAACTTTGGGATTTTTCACTAGCAATGAAAATGGCCCACTCATCAACTTCGGGTTTGTTCTAATCATTAAGTTCAGTAATTTTTTGTGTGTCTCAGTAAAGGTAAAAAACAAACTGTCGATTGGCATATCGTTGAAGTCAAATTTCTTATCCTCTTCATACTTCATGGAAACAATTTTATTTGCAGCATGTGCAGACTTGCTGTGCTTAAAAACCACCATTAGTGATTCAATCAATGGCAATAAAATTGTGGCATGAATACCGAATCCCGTACTATCGTTGTTTTCAAACTCAAATAGATACTCACTCAAGGCTGCCCAAACTGGTATCAAATTCATGTTACCGTAACAGGCCATTAATGTATCAACATCAATTTCATCGTCTGGTATATTATGTGTAAACATATAATCCACTGCTGTTAAAACTTTCAGAAGCTTTGCTTGATCGCTGCTTGGAACAGTAAACTTTTGAATTAGCTCGGAGTCTACTTCACCACCTTTCAGGGAATCTGCACCCTGCTTAGACAGCTCATTTAAATCTTTGACCAAAACAACTACGGTCTCCTTCGCTAGTTTTACCAACTCACTTGTAAATACTTCTTGTGCATTTTGCACAAGTGATAAGTTATGTAAAACGTTCAATATCTGCTGAAAAACCCTAGTGCTGCAACTATCGAATTTAATGATCCCAACTAGCTTTTTCAAATCTTCCTCATCAAACTCAGGTATTTGGATCAATTTTTTGCTCTTATCTTCTTTGTGTTTCTTCACGATTGCTTGAACAGGTTTCGTACAAATTTGTAAAATCCTTGTCAATAAATCCATTAGTACGCTTTCATCTGTGATAATTTTTTTGTCTAGTAATAAGAACAAATATTTGATTGGCCACTTGACATGTTTGTAAAATATGTCTTTCTTATGTTTTGCCGGAGTCTTATTAACAATAGAATTTTCATGCTCCTTAATGAAGAAGTACTTCAATCTACTGTCAGTATCAATTAAGTTTTGTAGAATTTCCATTGCCTGATTTGCCACAACAAGAGGAGTACAATCAGCCGGCAATTGTTTCAGGGTGTTACTGATATGATTGTTATTTCTGATAGATCCAGAAGCTCTCTGAGATATCGAACTGTAAACCTTTTCTAAAGAATGTGGATCAATAACACCTTCAGTCAATATTATCAAAAGCATGTTAATAATATCAATTCTATTTTGTTTGTTAGAACACAAACCAGAAAACAATTCGTGATAAACTTCACGCTGAATATAAGGTTGCGAAATAAACGTCGATTTCATTAGAGCAGCAATGCCTGATCTATCAACTAATGGCGAAAAATATATTCTTTTCGTTTTCTTGCCCGGTACTTCCTGATTGGGTTCAATAGCTTCTGATTCATTATTTTGATCTTCAGAACCATATTCAACTTCGTCATAGTCCTCAGATCCACTATGAGTTTCTCTGCCCGATCTTCTCAGTATGGAATGATTCCCAGCATCCAAAGTCTCCTCTTCCAAAATTTCCTCTCTTAGATTTTCAGGAATAGCATTCAAGAAATCTGAATCAATTTCTCGAGAATGTATCGGATGATGAGCGGCTTCTGCCCTGCGCTCACGCACATGTTGGGCAAAAACTTCTGCCCTCATTTCTTCAGGCAATGCATTTATAAACTCTGGATCGATATCGGTACCACCGATATCCACTTGTGAACCATCAATAGTAACAAAAACAGGCTCATGAGATTGATTTGCATCAGCTGGAGGATCAATCTCGTCGTCGTTACCTTCTTCAATATCACTTTCCGAGTACTCATTCTCTGATTCATCAGAATCGATCTCTTCATCTGATTCCCGCTCTACTTTGGCTGAATGGTCTTGATCAACTTTCCTCTTCAACATTATTTGAAACTTCTCTTCAGTTTCTTTGTGCAAAGTAAGGCTTGGTGCATACAACGTCTTTATGATTGTCGGCATTACACAAAGAGCATAGCTCTTTGAGTCATAAAACATATCAAATATATCCTTCCATCTGGATACTGTAGACTTCAAAATGACCCCATCAAATGGTCTCTCTTCAAAATAATCCCCAGAAAAGAGTACCCCTGAGAAATGAGACCGCTCAGATCTTGGATGTATCCCAGAACCAACACTAATTAACTGATTGGTTATTCCATTTTCAATTTCTTCCAAACCGGAAGGTCCTAACGGATTCACCAAATTACTTTGGGTATGACGATTTCCATTAAGAAGAGTAAGGGATGGAGGCCCCATTGAAACATGACCTTGCGATCTACGGAATGCTCTTTGGTGATGTCTTCCTTGAGCACGACCATCATGAATCCTGAATAAAGGTTGAGCTTCATTATGAAATGCATGCTCAATCCCTTGGAATATACCCCTATGCTCATCATCTTCAAGATCTTCAATTATACCAATACCGTCTGACGTCATCCAACGCCTTCTCAGACCAGGAATTCGTCTCGATGTATCGTCACTATCATCGCCATCTTCAGACGCGGATAATTCAGATAGTCCTGATTCCCAATCAGATTCTTCAACCTCATAATCACTTAAATCAATATCCAAATCGGAATCAAAAGTTTCTTCAGTAACATCAACCTCTAATTGACTATCTGGATCGTTTGTGTTGATTTCATATTGTTCACTTAGAACAGATTCAGAATCATCAATTTCCATACTTTCTTGGGACTCATCAGATCCCAATGTTTCAAGTGCTAGTTCAATGCCATCCCCATCATCAGCAGCATTACTACCTTGGCCATCATTAATATCATCATCATCATCATCATACGATGAAACAGCACTGTCCTCATCATCTTCGTCTTCACTGAATACAATATCATACTCTCCTTCTTCACCATCTACAAAGGCAATATCTTCATCACCTATTAGTGAGTCATCATCGTCATCATCTTCCTCTATATCTTCAACATCATACATCCCCAAAGCCGAATTTCTAAACATATCTGTATTTTCATCTTTCTCAGATTCGACATCAGAAACTTCATCATCATCATTGCTTTCAACTTTGAACAAATCTGAAAAAGCAGTACGTGCTGCATTGATAGCATTTAAGGGTTCGACTGCGTTATTGAACAATTTCTTGGAAAAGGGGTAATTCAAATCGATGTTTGTCATGCACTCTGTAATTGCACTAGGAACATTCATTTCAATCATCAATTTACATATTTGATATTGGTCTGCATCTACCTTGTTTGAGTCTAAGATTAGCCTTAGATGAGGTGCTTGAAGGTTTACCATTGCCGTTATAATCTTAAACCAGGTTGCTAATTTACTAACATTTTGCTCCACTGCTTTTGGCGAAGAAGTACTACCTTTCAGTGCTTTTTCCACACTTTCAATTGTAAATTTTCGAATGAAAAACATATCGGGATCAAAAGTCTTGGGATCCATCTTTCTGTTACTACTATCTTGAACAGATGCAATAAAAGCAATTATTACAGATTTTGCTAGTCCGCTGATTACGTCTCTTCTTTTCTGTTCTTCTTTACTCTGTTCTTGTTCATTATACTTGTCAAGCAGCTGATATAAAAGAAAATTCAAAGCCGTTGCCTTGGGCTTAGGTTGCTCTGCATAGGAATTTCTTCTGTCAAAAGTCAAAAACTCAAATTTACTTTGTTTGTAGCTGCTCAACAACTCCACCAGCATTTTCAAAATATAAATCATGTATGCACATACCGGATTATTCTCCGGCTGATTATTATCCTTATCTTTTGACAATGAATGCGGATCTGACACCCAATCTTTTCTTGAAGCAGCCATCAATTGGGATAACAGCAAATGAATGATCCCAGTCCTCTTGTTAAAAACATTCTCATTTGTATTTGGAGAATTGTCAACGTGAGTATTTTTTTGCTCTGCATCAAAGTGCCTTTTTAAGTTATAGTTCAGAAGTACCCCTTGATCATTGAAGTCCTCAAATCTAGCATTCTCTGTTAAAATGGAGACAAATATATCTGGGTTCCTGCACACAACATGTGGCTTTTCCTCCAACAAATTTGTCAATTCCCTGCTCTTTTCCTTATGGTTCCCAATCACACGTGTGGTGAAACTCTTGTTTATTTCGAGCTGGATAAGATCTTTAACAAACTTTTGATTCTCAAAACACCTCCTAACAAGCAACAAAAACGAAGATTCTAAGTAATTTATGTTATCTGATTTTTTCATCACACCAATAACTTTCAATAGCTTTTGTAAAACTCCAGATCTGGCAATGTCCTCTAAATAGTGATCATAACGAGCATAGAAAATTAAAATCCTCGAAATTGCCAATGCAGAAAAAAAATTCGTAATATCGTTTGTACGAATTAGAACATCAAACAAACTTTGCATGATACTTTGAGAAACCCTATATATGGGTGTAATTGTCAGCAATTTAAATCTTAACTTAATTGTTTCTGGAAGTTTTTCAATCACTGGTACTTCTGATTTGGAAAGAATAATCTCGTAGACATATAATGCCTTGGAAAACCATGTCTTGTTAACATATCTTGCACTGAAATACTTCTTCAGATGGCCAAAAAATGTATCAA
Source organism: Hagleromyces aurorensis (assembly GCA_030705145.1). NCBI lineage: Eukaryota > Fungi > Ascomycota > Saccharomycetes > Saccharomycetales > Saccharomycetaceae > Hagleromyces > Hagleromyces aurorensis. Next base: position 86,526 of record JANIWU010000047.1, on the reverse strand, counting down.
TCAACCTCTCTGATTTTTCATAAACATTGCTTTCGCTCAAAAATATTCCGAATAAATGTATTAAAGATGAGACTGCGATTTCATTTTCAATATCTGTCTCAAGAATCTTGTTCAAGATTCTCTCTGCAAAATGTTCGCTAGATTCATCACAATTGGCAAAAACCTGAAGCAAAGTTTTGGCAAATGCATTGACCAATTTGGGATAAAAAGGCAACACATCAAAAACTTTTTGCGGTAATCCATAATTTAAAAATTCCTTCTTCATGTTTATGAGATCAATTGAGGAAGAGTAATTTTTAAATTGAGGTTTCATCAAACTTGGTTCTAGTGTATCAAGAGCTTTTTGGAAGTTTATTTGGTATGCTTCCCACTCATTCTCCGAAAATATATCTGGCTTTTCATCACCAGGCAACTGATCAGAAGTTTCTTCCAAGTAACCTCGAGCAATTTCATCTGAAATTCCACATGAAGTCAACAATTTAATTTTCCGATATGATGGGGGAACTAAATCCCAATGTAACTCATAAATCCTATCAATCTCAGGGCTATCAGAGTATATATTTTGTAACATGGTCAAGATTTGTTTGAACACAGCATATGGGATATTCCTTGTTGTTGAGCTAAATATCTGATTATCAATGTTAATCTCAGATATAAACCCAAGGCCCATTATTCTTACTGATATCAGTAATGCTTTTGCCATTTTATAGTTCGCACCAATGTTTGGATAAAAATAATCAATTCCTCTAACATTCTCAACTGAATCATGCTGCATCGACTTGTTAATGAAACTTAGCGTGTTTAATAGACAACTCAATAAAATAACTTGTTCTGAATCCTTCACATAATCGATATTCTCAACGGAAGATATATCTTCAACATCCGTAATCTTCTGAAAAAGTACCTTTGTCGCCTCGAAGTAAAATTCATACCCTCCAAGTTGGTAAAATAGATATGCAGGGACTGTTTGGATTACGCTTACTCCTGTAATAGTTGTTTTAGGAAAGGAATAAATATAAGCGTTTAAATTGAATATTATCAAAAAATATGTGATGTTCTTTTCAAAATCTACGTCTTTCATCATTTGAACCGTTTCTTTGACAACTTCTTCAAAAATGCGAACCTCTAACGATCGATCACCTGTTTCAATATCGACATTCCTAGCGTGAGTCAATCTCAACAAACATCTAAAAAGCATTGCTGTGCATGACTGCATCTTATTAAGGAGTCCTCTTACTTCCAACGAGTTTTTAAGCTTGGTTGAAGTGAAATCATCTTTTTTCTCAGACTTTTTGGGTTTCTCGGGATGAATTTGTATGGGTGGGATATTGCCTAAAACCTCAGGCATGGTTTGTAAAATTGCACTGTCAGGCATTTGGCTCCGTAAAAACATCTCCTCTAAGGCACTCTTTTGAAACAAGAGTCTTAAATTTCGTATTATTCTATATCCGTTTTTATCAAAAAATTCCATTATCTGAATAATTCTTGTAGGAGAGAGTGATGTAACATTAACATATACATCAGTAATCACGTACAACAGTGACGACAGACGCGAAAAGGAGCCTATGAGTTCATTCACTTCAGGTATGTTCACCCCTTTATTCACCTCAAGCAACCAACTCTGGTCATTTGGACTGTTCAAAAAGTATTCAATTTTCCGAAGTTCTCTTTCCAAAAGTAGAAACAATTCTGGAAAAGCAAAATCTTTAGCTTGTTCATCAAATAATTGCAATACATCTGTGTAATTTAATAAAGCTTGAGAACTGGTGTAATCAAAAGGCGGTCTTTCTAATATTATTATGGGTATTAAATCACTAAAGTTTAAACGTTCAGGAAGTTTCTCGAGAGTTGTATTTTCCAATGTCATGCCATAAAATATATCTGCAAAACAATCAATTAAAATCGACGATTTTTGTATATCCCAAAAGCACATTTCTCCGAGGCCCGATTCATGGTTCTCCACTTCTTCCAATTTTGAATCATAAAAGTAAGCATTGCTGGAAGCAATTTTTGGTTGATATAAATATGGTTGCTCAAATTTAACTTTATGTGGTAATTCACGAACTATCTCACAGAAGCAGTCTAAAATTTGTGGTTTTAAATCAGGATAATGTCTAGCTAACTCATCTATTGAGGCACCTAAATCCGTCGCTTCTTCCTTCCATGATAAAACCCTTGCATACTTGATATCTGTTGTAATATCAAACAAAAATCGCACAAGATTTTTTTCTTTAACTTGTTTTAAACCATCTGGACTCAAACATAATGCTGATAAAACATCGGGTAATAAAGATAACAATTCGGAGTAGGGTCCCAGTAAGTCCAAAAAGTGATTCAAAATGTAGGGGATCAATCCTGCCTCAACAAGAATAGGATAGATGGTGGGTTCACTGTTGATAACTCGCTGAACAACATCAAGTGCAAACGTGATAAGAGTGTATCCAAAAATTGGTCTATTCTCTAAAATTTTCTTCAATGACAAAAGAATAGGAGAGTCAATCAAGTTCCTTATTCTATCTCCAGAGTCAGTTTTAAGTAATTTTAAAACTAGCTTAAGCAAGCTCCTAATATAAGCCAGCTGCCTGAACGAAACTGAATAATACACTATGGAGTATTTTGGCGGTTGTCCCTCATCGGGGTGTTCCAGTGCATAATCTACTGCCTCCGTGATGGAATTAATTAGAATCTGGAAACCAGAATTATTGATAAATTCAGCAGTAGAATCACCATCATTGATCAATGACTCTAATAGATGTGTGGCTGAAGCTAATGTCCTTCTGTATCTGTTGCACCTGATCGATACTATATCTAACAAGGTAGCCACAATACCCGCCGACAGTAGTGACTCATGCAATGTTCGTACATCTGCTAAGTTGGAAATCAAATAAAAAAAACGAACATTATATTCCTCATCCATTTCAATTACATTTTCTCTCAATTGCTTCCCAATAAAGCGTATAATCTGGAATAACTGACCATGTGACATATTGCCGCCCAAATTCCTAACTATATCAGAACACCATACGTGTTTTAATGATACACATTCCAGAGCAAACAGCGCATCTAATCTAAGAGCATGTGGAATATTAACGTCAAATAGACTGACAAATTCAGTTAAGCTGTTGAATGCATATGGATCCACTTCAAAAAGCTTTGAACTAACCTGAGGAGGATGAAAAATAGCGTTAACTAATGCCATTGCAAGGAATTTGGTTCTTATTATTTGGTTCCTTAAAGTGTTATTTTCTTCCTTGTCATCACAAAATGCTTTTGCTATCGAAACTTTCAGAGAAAAATCTGCCCAACATTCTGATGGTAAAATTCTCATACCCTTATCGAAAAGTTCTTGTAAAGAACTATTCGCCAACTCTTTTTTTTCAATTACTAATTTATCCATCGATGAATTATGGTGCACTATCATGTTTGATGCATGCGTTATCTTTTTAGTTCTTTGTTTTGTGTTATTGTTTGGAGTGTAATAAGTATATTTTAGCTTGGTCCATTTTGTCGGGCATTGCTTCTTGTCATAGAACAGATCCAACAGCGAAAAATGATCACCGTTATCATCCATTGTGGAAGATGGTAATGCCAACGCCAATTTTAGAGCCATTTTCTTCAAATCTGAATTCCCTAATATATTGGTGGAATCGATCCTCTCACGAGCAATCACATATCTTTCACCCATGATAGCCAAAACCTTCATGGCACCAAGTTTTACTTGGAAGTTTGGGCAGTTTAGCAAATTAGTCATAACATCCATGGACGAATATATGAACCTGTTTTCGGTATTACACAGTAATCGACCTGAGAACTGTGTTAAAATGAAACATAACTGTTGATCATCCTTACTCATACAGGCTAGTCTAATGGGATTCTTCTTTGCATCATCAGTTTTATATGAATATTTTTCAACTATTCGTGACAAAATGGAATCAATCCTATTTAGGACTGGTATCCAGACAAAAAGATCATCTCTAGACCTATCCCATTCACGAATATCATCCAGTTTTTGAACAAATGCAGTTTCATCGCATTCGGTTAACTCATCTAATAACGGCTTGAAAGTTTTTGCATTCTGTTCCTTTTGTAATTTTTCATATCTTGATAACTTGACCATACTTCTTTGGTTGATATCCTACTATTTCAAATTCGACTTGGAGCTTTGATTTCAATGATGTTGAAATCTGAACTTTCTTCTGTAATGAAAGGCCTTAAGTAGCAGTATAACCTTTAGAGTGCCCTTCTAAAAATAACAAATTCCGTATTCGAAAAGTACAGAAGAAAAAATAATGTATATATATGTGGAAGCGATTTCAACCTACCTTTCTAGCCTTATTCTTCGTTCTTGTTGGTCTTAGTTTACGCTTCGTTTCTCTAATACTTCGTTTTAGCGAACTCATCTCGAAATTAATCTTGACCCGGGTAACAACAAACTCTTGGCACATTATTATAATATGAATGGTGACAATGCTACAAAATACTAGCAGACACATACTTAGCAACTAATCTAAATATACTCTAGGAATGCGGGGTTTTGATATCTTCAGGATTGAATTTAGGTTTTCCAACTTCCCTTCGTTGGGGATTCACAGATGATGATTGCCCTGGAGATACTGTGCCATTGAAGGAATTTGGATGAACAACCATGGTTGGAGGTGCAAACCTAGTTGTAGAAGTCTCTACTTGTGAGAATGAATATGATTGAATTGATGCTGAAGTATCAGTTTTCGCAGATGTGATTGTGTTTTCTTCCGGCGGTACTGAAGAACTTTTATCACCTATACTCGGAGTTACTATTTGTTTACCTTTAGCAGGAAACTTATCATAGATAGATATTTTTGCATCTGCATAACCTTTTTCTTTGACGACACTAGCGGGTATTGGCTTTGATGTTGTCTGATCAATAGTATGTTTTATGGATTGAGCCTTGTACTTCGGGTCAAATACATTTTCTTTTGACACATCTTTATTTTCCTGAATAGTAGTCGCAGCCTTCGCTGTCACAAAAGTCAACGATTCTCTATGAGGTTGTTTAACTGGTGAACGCCCCTTCTGTCCTCCCATATTTATGAGATCATCATCTTGAAAATCATCGCTGAACATAAATGAATCATCCAGCAAATCTTCCTGTTCCAGCTTTGCTGGGACATCTGCAGTGGATGTTCGTACATTCTCTGTATATAGCTGTTCGTTGGAATTGAAATTATCCTTCTCTTTCTTGGGCTCAGTACCCACCTTCTTTAGCTGTCTTCTTTTTGTGCTGGCTATACCATCATTTTGGTTAACTGTATTTGCCCGTGATACATCATTAATTTCATCATACGCACGGAATAAGTTACCTTCATCAAAATCTGGAGGATCAAACTTGACTTTATCTATTTTCGCAAGGAAGTCTTTGTCGTACAAACAATTTCCTAAAGCATTTCCAAAACCTCTCAAAGCTCTCTTCAACGCATCAGTTACTGCTGATTTTTTGGCTCTCTCAAATGCTGCCGCTTTTCTGCGCTCATTTTCTACAGTTCCATATCCAATATCCTCTCTGTATGCGCCACAAGTCAAACTTACACGTACAATGGCTGTACATCCGATACAAAATTTACCTTGTCGTTCATCTAAAAAATCTACCGTAACATTTTTAACTTCTGTAGACCAACCGTTATAGCCAAAAATTTGATTTGCGAGGTTGATGGCTTTCCACCCTTCAATATATGCCACACGACTGTTACCGTACCCTACTCTCTTAGAAATGTACTCTGGTCCTAATTTTTTATCAAGCTTGGCTTGTACATCATCTTGTGGGGGCGGTATAAATTTTCTTTCTTCCATAACTAAAACAAAATGACTCGAAATCCAATACGACAATTATTGACAGCCGTTTTGGACTTCGATATTCTGTATTTCGATGCTTGCCTTAGTTGAATCATTTAAACCAAGCAATATCAAAAACTAGAAAAATAAACATCATACAAATCAAACACGGGCAGAACAAAAATATTTAGGAAGAAGGTAAACCAACAAAAGGAGGAAAGCCAAGAAGCTCAAGTGATACATTACATGCATTGCAATCTTAAAATTGGTTCTAGAAGATGAAGGTAAATACACCTGTTCCACTCAATCCCAAGTATAATTATCAGTCGATATTTAGCGATGTTTGTAAAACAAGATTTAACCTTCTGGCGATTCGTTTCTCATTCACTATCACACTTCTCCAAGGGTTAATTGTGGCATCATTTGCAAATAATTATGGATCTTTATTAGAGCGCATTTCACTGGTTATACCCAAGTTTCTGCTATTTTATTTTGTTTATTTGTTGTTGATAATTGTGAGGAAAAACTACTTACATGTACAATTTAAAGGTTATTCGAATATAATTACGAACGTTTTTGGTCAATTGTTTACAGTGAGAATGATTGTGTATCAAGTTGTGGACACTATCTGCAGTTTTTTTATTGCCTTAGCGGTTTCTGATTGTTTTAACTTAAATTATGCTTCTCCAGAATTTTACAAGACTTATAGGATTAGTGTATGGCTCCTGATACCTGCTCTATACAATATCCAATTTACCTTGTTTGATCAAGATAAATTAACTTTTAAGATAGGTGAGCCAATACAAGTTCCTCAGCATTACATTGCTTCAAATTTAAGAAGAGCAATTCTTAAATCGGGTGTTCTCTCGGGGTTTATTTTCATGATAACGTTTGCACATCGTTTGATTTTTGTTAGAAATGTGGAATTTATCAGTTTAGTCAAATTGTTACTGATATCCTTTGTGATATTTTTCAACTTGGAATTTGTTAGTTGTGCTTTTAGCGCCTACATGTCAATAGGTTGCCTACACAAGGGGAAACCAATATCTGCTCTCTCCTCAACTCCAATGGAGACATTAATTAGTGGATTGGGGAGTTCAAAGCAGTTTACAAAACTGACAGCCTTTCAAGAGTTAGCATATAGAGCAACGTCACCAGATTTGTCTTTAAGGTTACCGATTTACCACACAAGGTATAGAAATGCCCATATCTGGCCAGCTATATTCCGTGAATGTCAAAATTTGCTTGAAGAAAGTAATGATACCATATCAAAGTATTTGACTAAAATTGAAAACGATTTGAAGGGCAAAATGAATGAAAAAGCAAGCAACATGCACGTTGATAACCAAAATTTTAATGAAGGATTATTTGGAAACACACCAACTGTAATGAAATCAAATTCTCAAATTCATCTTCCTGGAAGTGTACCAGACGAATCAGATCAAGGTGTGTCTCATCGGATCACACTGACAAACGCTGATATTCTGAAACACAAAAGAAATCCTACACACAAACCAAACAACTATAATGGCTTCAACTCTATTCATTCGATAAATGAACCCATCATTACTACAGAACTGACAATATTCAAAATGTTCAAGCTTATACTCCAGAAGATGAGGACATCACTCTATGTATTTTTCTTCCCGTCAGCTAATGAAAACGATCGGCATCAAAAGTTGTCGATTTTGGATATATGGTGTTTTTCAAAAAACCGCATTGCTGAAAGGTTGGTTCCTATACCTTCCAATAGTGCTGATTGTATCATTGCATTAATGGGACTTTTGATTCACGCAATTGAAGAAGATCCTAAAGGTGGTGTTGTTTCATCTGTGGGTGATGTTCTGAAGCTGTTAGAAAAATCCGTCAGTACATTAGGAAAATTCAATGATTGGGATCCTAAATTAAGCCCAAAGACAAGCGATAATGATGAGGATGGCTTCAATATCAATTCAATATCAATTCTTTACAATCTAGCTATTAGTGCTTTCTTGGAGATTGTATTGAGATATAATGATTTACTAAACGAAGTTTACCTCGACCAGGACGTCGTGAAATTAAGCAATTGGGTGTTAGATGTTTGCAGTAAATAAGGTGTTCTACAAGCAAGCAGATGGACGTCCCAACCAACTTCTTCAAAATCATATTTTTGCATCAACATCCAGCATTAAAGATATGTACATTTACATTCAAACTAGATATGTATTACATAATCATGTCTATTCATAAAATTAAAGATTAATCAAACCTATTAATATCATTGTCACCGTTATTATTATCAGGAGTATCTGATCCATTGTTTATATTGGGGGAGGCCATATTGTTATCCAAAAAGACTGGCTTCAAGACTTGTTCGTCAAAGTTTTGAAACCATTGAGAGTCAGGATTGAATATACTGCTAAAAGTCTTTTTGAGTTGACCTTTATCTAGGGATATCCTACTTCCACCAGGTGGCGACACATTTTCTTGAACGTTACCTCGTTGGTTTGATATTGGTGGAAAGTCAGATGCCAAAGCTAATCTGGAATCTGAATTCTCATCGACCAACCCTACTCCAGAGTTTACCAGTAAGCTATTGTCAGAGTAAGGCCTCATCCTGTTCAGCGATGATTCAAATTGAGAAGGTCTTGGTGCTTCAATATCGAATTCATCATCGCTTTCATCATTTTCGTCGATGCAATTTGTTTTAATGTTGAGGACCTCTAACATGCCTGCAGTTGTACCACCAAATATAATAACCGTCAAGACAACTACCACTAACACTGTTGCTAACAGTGTAAACTTGAACTCTCCCTGTAGTCCCATAGCCAACGCTACACCAACAGCACCTCTCAATCCTGCCCAGAATGTCATGACTTGATAATTATAAGGAATTTCATCAGGAATACTTATATTTCCTCCCGTCGATCCGCTAATCATTCTAACGGTCTTGATTCTATAAAGCCAATTAACAAAATTTGACAAGGGAAAAACGGAACACCACCTAGCAACACATATTGAGATAGCTGTTACAATAATCAACAACGGCTTATACACCAATTCGACCTCTGTAAACAATTCAAGCCCCAAATAGATGAAAATGAAGTTTTCTGATAATCGTGCAAGCAATTGGAAAATATACTTCACTGTAATTTGTGTTCTACGAGACATATTGTAATAAGCGTAGTGCTTCAAAGTTATTCCACAAAATAACAGCGATACGATACCAGACATATGACAACCGTTGGAAAAAAAATAGGACTCGTACGCAATTAATAAGACCATGCAGCTTTCAATTTCAGGATATCTTCTAATGTGAGTATGTTTCAGTATCAGAGCTACCAAAATGCCAATCAACAAACCAATGACAAGCGAAACCATAAATGTCATTAAAAATAGCCCTACACCTTCAAAGAATGATGAAAACTTAGCGGGCTTACCGTGAAACTTCTGACATGTTTCAAACATGACAATGGAAATGGCATCGTTCAGCAAAGATTCACCGAAAATTATAGTGTATAATTTTGGATCAACTTTGTATGCATTGAAAATCGAAAGAATTGTAACAGGATCTGTTGCAGACAATGTCGCACCAACAGAGAGAGCATCCACAAAAGATATATCTATACTCTCCAAGCCTAGTGATGTCCAGATATATATGATGACACCCAGAACAACTGCAGATATAAAGGTTCCAGGTATTGCAAAGGTGAGGATAGACACAATATTGTTGAAAAAGTTAACCTGATTCAATTCATAACCTGAGTTTAGGATAATGGGCGGTAAAAGAACATTGAAAAAATACGAGGAATTGAATGTGACGGTATCTTGAATATAATGGCCTGGTGTCATCCGAATTATTAGACCTACGACCATTCCATAAAAAATGGATAGAACTGTCTCATGAACAGCTCTTATTCGTCTCTGGGTCAAGTAGTAACTGGACCAAAGGGCAGATATCAATAAAAATAGCATGATAAAAAGTGCCCAGGACGAAAACATCTCCTCTGTCACCGGGTTTATACTATCTCCAGGATCTCCAATTATAGGATCATTTTTATCAGGTGTCCCGCTAGGTACAGGCAAGAGCTCATCTTCATCCCCAGGTTTCACACCTATTGTCTTGGACGCTACCGAAAGAACAGCCCGAAACACAAAACTTAATATTATTTTGGAAACTATCATTTAAATCTCAATCAGTGTTCCATTAATGACAACGAAATGAATGTGGAAAGTTTACCGCTTTGCTTCCTTTTTGGGTGGCCATCTTTCCCCTTATATAACGATGTCTCAAATCGTATATATTAAAGTTGTTCTGCTGTACATTAAGAGGTTTGTGCCGTGTAGAATGATCGAGAAATTAATTTCGACTAGTTGCTGATGTAAGGCTATAGTTGGACAGAAAAGATTAAAAACATTCTTTCTATTGAAAAACAAATCCAACCAAATTTAGCCCATAGGCCTCCAAAATTAGGTATATATTAATCTTATAACACTAAAATAATAATCCATATATTGCAGAGTCTTTTAAAATAGTTTCAAGCTTATTTTCCGTTTTCCTGGTGAATCTGGAGCAACGAAATTTCAATGTTCGTACGATACGACTTGCAAAAGTGTAGAATATTTGAAACATCTTTTTACGCGATGAGAGTAGAAAAGTGTATACTTGTTTGCAGCAGTGAAAATAGGGCCTAAGCACAACTGCATAGGGAATTTTTCCACATTGTCATTCATTAGAAGTTTTACACGCTCTGCTGCGAAGTTTTCAATGGCTCATCCAATTGTTATTTCTGGCCCTAGTGGGACAGGAAAATCCACATTACTGAAAATGCTCTTTAAAGAATATCCAGAGGCGTTTGGATTCAGTGTGTCTTCTACTACCCGTAGTCCTAGACCTGGTGAAGTAAATGGCAAGGATTACAACTTCGTTGATGTCGAAGAATTTAAATTAATGATAGACAACAACAAATTTATTGAATGGGCCCAATTCTCAGGTAACTACTATGGTACCACCGTTGACTCTGTAAAGGACGTTCTTGCGTCTGGAAAAACCTGTATATTAGACATTGATATGCAAGGTGTCAAATCAGTGAAGAACACAGACTTGAACGCAAGATATTTATTTGTTGCACCACCATCAGTTGAAGATCTGGAAAAGAGACTGAAGGGCAGAGGCACAGAGACCCCGGAATCCTTAGCAAAGAGGCTCGCCGCCGCACAATCTGAGATGGATTACGCAGAAACAGGTGCCCATGACAAAATTTTAGTTAATGACGATCTTGAGAAAGCCTACCAAGAACTAAAAGAATTCATTTTCGAAGACTGAAAGACCTGTAAATGCCAATTTGCTACTACATCTTGAAATGGCCATACTAATTCAATAATTTGGGATTACATAGATATGTACTTGAACTTCTCTTTTATTCTTAAAATTGAAAATTATAACACCGCTAAAATACGGGCCGCTTCGTGATTTCACCGGTTCTGGAGACTGGTACGAAATGCTCGGTTAAACAAGGGGAGAAAATTGAAATTCCATATATCAGCTGGAAAGCAAGCAATAACAAAACTTAACTTGAAGCATCACAAAATCGGACCTGAAAACCATATTATTGTCCAAGACGCTTAAATATTCTATACGTTTTCAAAACCCGTCTGTTGCTTAACGAAACCCCCGATTTTTGGAAGCAAGAATCTCAAGAGCATAGTCACGATCACAAGAGCCCAAAATGTCGCGTATGCCAAGCAGTTTCGACTTGAATACCGATGAAGTGGAGGAAATGCCATTCAAGGATAAGTTAATCTACCACTGCAAAAAACAACCTTTGGTCCCCATCGGTACTTTTGGGACCTGTGTGGCTGTTATATTAGCTGCGCAACATACCAGGTTGGGCAATAAGCGCAAAGCCCAGACCTACTTCAGATGGCGTGTGGGCTTGCAAGCATTCACACTTGCAGTACTGGTAGCTGGTTCCTTTATATACGGGACCTCCAAAAAGGAGCAGAAGGCGCATGAAGACAAAATGAGAGAAAAAGCCAAGCTAAGAGAGCAGCTATGGATTCAGGAACTGGAGAGAAAGGACCAAGAAACTCAGTACCGTAAAAAGAGAGCCGAGATCGCGAGAATGAAGACCAAGGAGAACGAAGAAGCTATCATTAAATTAGAGTCCGAGCTGAAAGACTTGGAAAACAAAATCAGAGGCAAGACGGAATGAATGAATGAATGATGTAATTGCTGTTTCGATTTCCTTAGCAACAGGCCTATTTGGGTTTATTTCTGTCTCTATTATCCGCCTTTGTAATGTACACGAACGAAAATTGGGACCAAGTACCAGACTCCTGTGGTTACTAAAACCGATATTCACGATTGACAGCGAATTTTTACTTTTCTAATTTAGGCGTATTCGCTGTACAAGCCTACGTGAAGGACACTTGTCAAAACCGAAGATCGGACTACATAGCCCCCTGGCGTGTCAAGGACATCGATGATCAGTCGGCTGGATCTTGTATATAGTACTGTATTTATCTACTTTGAGTCCTAATGTTGACACGGTACGGGAGGATAACCCAACCCACTCCGGATACCGGCTACGCTGTTATATTAAAGTTGGAGTATCATCATTTTGTACGCTGTGACTGGTAATCGTGAAACAGATATAAAGGATATCTAAGCAAATCCGACGCGCAAGCAGAGGTTTTGCTGAACAAACACACCATACAGATCGAAATCGACAGGTATATTCTGGTGTTTTACAATCAAGTTTTACCAAATTCATTCAGTCCATTTCCAGCGGGGGTATTACTGCATTTTAGAGGAGTTTAAATTTTGGGAATATTAAGGTTAACAATCAGGCCGTAGCATACAAAAAAATGGAGTATCCTGCGCTGACACCTTTTAGGTTTACAGTCAGTTCTTCTGACATGCATCTCATACAGAACAACATGTTTGTTAACGCACACCCAAGGACGCGAGTTTCGCGGCTGTTGCAATACGTCCACTACAAGGTCCACGAGCACATGAGAATATACGGCCAAGAGCCGGGGCGGGAGACAGTCGCGCACCTGAATGAAGTGTCGCAATACATGCTACAGTACGAGGGCCAAGAGCTGGATCTCACAAAGACGATACAGGAGATCATCCCAAATCATGGCAGAGGCTACATCAGGGTCCAGTTTGAGCCAAGAGAGAACCACTCCGGGTGCGCGATAAACCTGGACTACGACGAAGAGGAGGAGTTCGCCACCACGAACGTGCAGTTCAACATAAACGCGCTCTCGGTGACGAAAGTGATGACCACGATGGAGCACAACGTCCCGCTGGGCATCACGTTTGCCCGGCTGCAGAAGCTGGCCCTGCGGGGTCTGATCAGATACGAGGCCAGCGACACGGGGAAGAACATGTGCGGCATAGGGGACGTGCACAGCGCCACCGACTTTCTGGGGTTTGTAATAAAGGGCAAGCAGACGCCTGTACAGCTCTACGACCCGGAAGACTCGGACCTCATCAACGACCTGACGCTCAGCGAGCTGCTGGGCATCGACTTCGCGCCCACAAGGTCCGGCTACTTCACCGTGATGTTCAGGATACGGCACGGCCAGGATATCCCCGACGACCAGGACAAGGTGACGATCGAGTTTGTCTCGGACGCGCAGCTCTCCATCGACAAGATGCCGGTCACGGCCGAGACCACCGTGGAGCAGGTCAAGGAGTTCATCTGCTCTGTGTACACGCACGCGCTGAACCTCTCGACGCACGACATACGGCTGATCTACAAGGGCCAGCTGGTGCACAGCACGGACTTTGCGGGGAAGCCGATGAAGATCCTGGGGTACATCAACGACCAGGACACGGCGAAGCTGCACGTGCAGATCAACCAGGACTTCAACGAGCCGGGTCCGGGTTTCTGGAACGAGCTGTTCAACAACTCTGCGCGGTTCGACTTTGTGAACCCGGGCGACAGACACGACGCGCTGCGGAGCAGCCCTGTGTCCGTGCCCGTGTCCGCGCAGGTCATGTCGCCGACGTCGTCCGTGATGTCGCGCGGCGTGTCGCAGACCATCAAGCTGGTGCCGACGGCGACGGCGGACCGCCGCCCCAGCGGCTCCGCGCGCCCCCAGTACGTGAGCGCGGCAGGCGCCGCGCTCACCGCCACCGACGAGGTCTACGTCAAGTGCACGGTTGCGGACGGCGGCACGGTCTACGTGCCGCGGGCGGAGCTCGACCCTGTGGTGTGCACGGTCGCGGTCGGCGGCAACACCTTTGAGATCGACGCGCGCGAGTACATCGTCGAAAACGGCGTCATCAAGATCTCGCCGGACGCGATGCGGCGCATCGAGGCCGGCCTGGGCGTATCCGTCGTGCGCAACGAGATCTACCCAGAGCTGGAGGAGGTGCCCGCTGCGGCCGCCCAGGCCGCCCAGGCCACGGCGCCCGGCGCCCGCGACTTCTTCCGCCGCGTGTCGCCGCTCGCGCTGCTCATCGTGCGCACGCTGTACCTGATCGCGAACAACTCCATCATCCCGCTGTTCTTCATCGTCGAGTACGCCACGTTCCTGCCCTGGAAGTTCTCCATCATCAGCGCGGTGATCTTCCTCGTGCGCACCATCTGGGGCACGCGCGAGATCTGGGACCTGTGGAGCAACTACCTAAACCTCAACGCAGTCGACGACGAAACGTTCGCGCAGCTGCGCGCGTTTGTGGGTGCGGGCCAGCTGGGCGACACCTTCTACCGCTCGTGCGGTGAGAACGGCGACATCCTGGACCTGTTCATGGCCGCGGACCTGCGCGAGCAGCGGCTCGCGCTGTACGCGGAGGCCGCGCGGCTGGTGCCGAACCGTTTCAGCGAGGAGGACGGCGTCGAGGGCGTGCGGCGCGTGCTCGAGAGCCGCGTGCTGGTCCAGAACCCGGGCTGCAAGGCGATGCTTGACGGCTTCGTCGAGCACTACCTGCAGCTGTACGAGACCAACCGCGACACGATGCCGGCCAACTACGCCGAGTCGCTGGCCCAGATGCTCCGCCTGGCTCGGCGCGAGATGATGTTCGACCGGGCGCCGGACTTCCCCTGGCACCGGCGCCTGTTCAGCAACCTGCAGGCGGTCTACCTCAACATCCGGCAGTCGGAGGTCGGGGTAATCGTGCTGGAGAACGTCGTGCCGGACCCGCGCCAGGACAACTTCAGCGTGGCCATCGTGAAAAACCTGTTCCTGTTCTTCCTGATCCTGATTCCCCCTATTAAGGACAAGGTGGATCTCATTGTGGAGGAGCGCCGCACGGCGGGGCCCGAGCCGGCCGTGTCACGCGGCACGACGGCCGACAACGAGGGCCCGGATCTGCCACCCGTGCACGTGGGCGGCCGCCCCGCTGAGTCAGAGCCCATGGGCGCGGCCGCGGCCGCGGCCGCGCCCGTCGCTGGCGACGTCGCCGAGGCCACGGGCTTTGCACGGCGCCCAGCGGGCGCAGGCCCTGACGAGACGTAGTCGACGTAGCTGTGTAGATCTGTAATCGCATGTTCGTGCGCGCCAGCGCTTGGCGCTGGCGCGGCTTCTACGCTTTGGTGGTGGCGCGCGATCGCCGCCGCACCTCCAGGGACCCAGCACCCGGCACGTCGGCCCTGCGCCGCCCGTGTGGCCATTGTCGCCAAGCCCAACAGCTCGCGCGCGCGGCCGGCACCTCTCTGGCCTTCCAGCCCTTTGCCGATTTCTAAGACGCTTTCTAGACTTGTCCCGCGAATTACAAATTTTCGGCCGGGTAACGGTGGTTTTCGATGCCCGCCCTCGCGGACCAGTCGGGTTTCCAGCGAACAGCGCTGCATTTTCCTGGCGGGCTCCCCTGGACGCCAAACGTATATAAAGGAGCGCCGGCGGCGTCGTTCCAGAGCCATCCCCCTATCTTCTTCCTCTCCTGCAGAACAGAACAGCAAGGAAGCACACTCAATCGTCCCTCCACTAACCCAAACACACAACACACCTGCACACAATGGTCGCCCAAGTTCAAAAGCAAGCCCCAACCTTCAAGAAGACCGCCGTCATCGATGGTGTGTTCGACGAGGTCAGCCTCGACAAATACAAGGGCAAGTACGTCGTCCTGGGCTTTGTCCCATTGGCCTTCACCTTCGTCTGCCCAACTGAGATCGTCGCCTTCTCCGAGGCCGCCAAGAGATTCGAGGAAATCGGCGCCCAGGTGTTGTTCGCCTCCACCGACTCCGAGTACTCGTTGCTCGCATGGACCAACGTCGACAGAAAGGACGGTGGTCTGGGCGCCGTCGACATACCATTGTTGGCCGACACCAACCACTCGTTGTCCAAGGACTACGGTGTCTTGATCGAGGAGGAGGGTATCGCCTTGAGAGGCCTCTTCATCATCGACCCTAAGGGAATCATCAGACACATCACCATCAACGACTTGCCAGTCGGCAGAAACGTCGAGGAGGCCCTGAGATTGGTCGAGGGTTTCCAATGGACCGACAAGAACGGTACTGTCTTGCCATGCAACTGGACCCCAGGTTCCGCCACCATCAAGCCAAGTGTCAAGGAGTCCAAGGAGTACTTCAAGGAGGCCAACTAAAGCGGAGACCCCACTCCGTCGCTCGGGGAGCGCTGACGCGGGCGTCTCGCACGCGCCGCTGCGCTGCCCTTTGTTTGTAGCCTGGTAAGTAGCCGCTGGGCCCGCCCCTGGTGGGGCAGCCCGATGCTCGCTTCTATATAGTACGACAAAATAGATATTCGTTGTTGTTGACCTCGCGCAGGGCTCTCTGCACAGTCTTGCGTATTTATGTAACGATTGGGCGCATTGTGCCGGGATCGTGGCCGTGGCCGTGGCCGTGGCCGTGGCCGTGGCCGTGGCCGGAAATCTTCGCGGTTGGCCACTAGTCGTCGCGGTAGCCCGTGGATATGAACGCGCGCTCCTGGAACTTCCCCCAGATTTTGTCATCCTCGACCAGCAGCGACGCGAGCTTCAGATAGTCCTTGACCAGCAGTGACCGCAGCGGGTACGGCTTGTCGTCCGACGCGTACTCGACCTTGTATCTGAACGCGCGGTCTGCGGCCTCCGCCGGCGACGTGCCTCCGGCAGTCATCTCGTAGTACTGGCTATTGATCTCTTCGAGATCGGCGTAGTACTGGACATACCGCAGAGGCGAGAAGAGCTGCATTGTGTGTGCGGGTCCCAGTTCACAGTCTGCGGGCATCTCCTTGGGAATCGTCTTGTCTTCCTTTTTCTTGCCCTTGTTCTTGTTCTTGTTCTTCTTCTTCTTACCCGGCTGGCCCTTCTTCTTCTTCGCCTCTGGAACGATGTTTAGGCTGTTGCCATCGGCAACAGCGGTCGTATCGTCCGTCGCTTCCGCGATGGTCATCTCCAGATCCGCAAAAAACTGGTCCCATGGTTTTGCCTGTAACGAGCCCAAATCATCGCCTGCAATGTCTGTGATGTTGTATTCCCATATACGGATGGCCGGGTTGAACGTCGGGATGACTGAGCCACCGATGTTGACTATCGAGTACCGCTCAGAAAGCTTATCCTTGTTCTGGCCTTTTTTTCCCTTGCCCTTGCCCTTGCCCTTCCCGCTCTCACTAAAGCTCTCATCTGCGAACTTGTCGTGAATCTTTTTGTAGTACTCGTCGCGCACCTTCTCCATGTACGCTTCTTTATTATTGGGCTTAGCACCCATCAAGCGCGCCTCACTGGCAGCGACTGCGTGGCCCAAGAAGATGTCGTCGAATTCTTCGTCTAGCATGTACTCAGGCTCCGGTTCAAGTCCGTATTTTTTGGCATGCGATCTTCTGCTCTTCCTGTCGTTTTCGACCACAGTTGCCTCATCGAGGGACCGCCGTGCTCTCTTTCCGTTCACAGGTATGAAGTGGTCCATGTTCATGTGCCCATAAATACCGCCAATGATGACGTCCCTGTATTCGTAGGTCCATAGAGTAAACTTGTCGTAGCAACTCTGGTCGTAGTTTTTCAAAATTGGCGGGACGTGGCCGGACAGCCATACTTTCATGCCCCGCTGTCTGATCTCATCTAGAACATGGCCCAGCCAGAGCAGTAACGCATAGCCCGGTTGTTTCTTGGAATTGCAGTTATCAACCAGCGGATTCGCCGAATACAGATAGAGCGTGTTGATCGACAGAACGGCCAGCTTGCCCGGAATTACCTCGGTGAGGAACGATGAGAACCTATCAAACATCCGCTGCTGCTCCTGGGGAATGTAATTGTTCCATATTCTGTAGAACTCGCGTATCTGCAAAGTGGGTCCCAGGGAAAACATGTTATGCGGAAAGACGTCGTTGTTGCCGAGCGATGGGATGACCATCGCATCAAAGTCCCGGGGGTCTTCAGAACTCTTGTTCCCGAAGACTGCGTGGAATTTTTTCGCCACTAGGTCGTTCATATCGAATATCTGGAACTCGGTTCTGGGATTTTTCCGATCGTTGTCGTGACGTATGTTGTCGCCCGTCCAAATGACAAAGTCTATCTGGTCCCTCAGGTTCTCGCTGATCCAGGCAAACGTCTTCTCCATGAGAGCAACCGGTGACTCGCACCCGGACATCGCTTTTCCAAACAGCGGTGCAAAATCCTTGTTCTTCTCGGGCTTGCCTACATGGCACACCTTGTCTATCGAAGTTCCCTCCGTGTAGTATGGGTCTGGATGCATATCTGTAATGTGGAGGAACCTTCCAAACAGCCGTCTCTCCTTGCCTGTTACCTCATCCCGGATGACGAGGGGGGTCTGTGGCATCAGTCCTAGATCTGCTAGTTTCTCTTCCACTATGCTATATGTTGTATCCCTTGATACCGAGTATTGACTTGCGTTGCTGGGGGCCACGGACCTGCATCTCAGGGCGACTGAAACCAACAGAAGTGCAAACACCGCGGTGACCGACAGAGTACCGACTACTCTGGCACCTTTGTTCAGAAGTACCATGGCGCTTGCTCAGTCCTAGTTTTGCGGTCGCTAAGCTGCGTTTTGGCTGACTTTCCGCAATTTTTCAACCGTATGCTGCCCTCTCCGCTCCTAATAGCTTTCATCGCTTGCCTTATCCTTTGGGACCGGAGCGCATACATTGTCTAGCACGAGGATAGCGCACGAGCGGGTGCACGTGATTTGTGCATGTGAGTCTCTCTGCCCGCCCGCGGGTCCGTCAACACGCAGATTAGAAGGTGCCGAGCTCGTCTAGAGCAGCATTGAAAGCTTGTGAATGCTCATATGTATTCGATGGAGAATGCACGCATTGTTGCCCACGTAGTGTCCTGCCTGCTAGCTCTACAATCACGAGGGAGATATCTGAGCTGGCGAACGCGTTGTCGTATCCTTTGCCTGTCCAATTGACTATTCTGACATCTAGCTGGTAGTCGCGTAGCGGATCTCCACAGATGGATCGTCTCTATACGATGATCAAAGTTTAGCGAGGTTCCAACCCAGGAAGCTCGCTAGACTTCGAATGAACGGCTCACAACGCGGCCAGTGCCTGACTCGCTTACCCTGACCATGACGACTTTTTTCCGTCTCTTCACGAAATGCCGAACTCCATCGCGCGCGACGCCAAGGACACGACAACAAAAGCGTGAAACCCTGAGGCACCTGGCAATAGAAAAGGCAAAACGCGACTGGAACCACTGACGTTTCCGAATGCGGAAGCGCTGAAATGGCGTACGGGTACGGAGTTGTTTGCGTAGCGACGTTAAGCTTGCGACAGGCTCGTCGTTGTCAGTGCCATATGCCTGCTGAAAGTCGGGACGGTGATCTTGACCATTGTTTTGATCTTAATTGGATATCCTTATCCACGGCTTTCTTGCGTTACCAATGTACTTCAAGCGAACCAAATTGCCGTTGCAGCAGTTAGATGCAGTAGTGTAGCCCGTTGTTACTTGGCTGAAACCATGCCCCATGCCAGGTACGAGATCTCCAGTGACCTTGGCGAGCCTTGTTGGTCGAAAGCAGTGAGCACAATCGTGTTTCTCTATTTGAGCTCTATCTTTGGCGCCAGAAGTGTTTCTTGTTCTTTCACATGGTCTGTGCATAGCGTTTCCCACTGCTCGACGTTTCTTTGTAAAAATTGCATTTCCTGTTCGGGTCCTTAATAAACATTTTCGGCAATATTGACGTTGACTACAGATAAAATGTACAGATTAGGCAACTATTCTATTGTCTTTTCTTTATCTCTACTTGTCTCTCAGCTGTCTAGCACAAGCCCGTTGCGAATGGGACGCCCAAATAGGAATAAACACGGTGATGCATGTAAGCTAAATTACAACGATCTGGGTAATTACTGTGGTAGGGGCGAATGTTTAATGAACGCGAAGATTTGGTTAATTCAATTTGCATTCTTATTTAGGATAGAATATGATTGTTTATTAATTGTAGGAACAAACTTTTCTTGGATCTGGCAATGGAGTGTAACTGTTTCATAGAGTTTAACAAGCATATATAACCTTGTGCTGTTGGATCAGGTTTCGCCTTGACTACTACTGGTTTCGTAGTCCCTGGAAATCAGTATCTCCAAGGGTACAGGATAACACCGCACCAAGCACAGACAGACAGCATGCTAGCAGAACAAAGACACTCTTTGCCTTCGTTGGCAACGTTGTTAGGATCACAGTCGCGTTCCGAGGGTTGCTCCCCTCTGTTGGACGTCTCAAGAACAAAATTTCGGAACGATGAGTATGGGGTCATTAGACTTCCTCCCTTGTCAGCAACCATCTCGCGTCCAAGAAGCGTCGACAGCGCTCTAAGGCATACGGTCAGCGAGCCTCTATTGCAAGTTACTAAGGCCAAAATGGACCACTCTGCCACATCTACCAGCGACGGTGAAGATTCAGTCTCTCTCCTATATCACGGTTCCGAGCATATTGCTACCCCAAGCATGAAGAAGAAGGTCTCCACATCGAAGAAGTTTGATGTCTTGACACCGATTTCCGCTGCAAAGGCCGCCATCACGCCATCCACGAGCGAGAAAAAGAGATCATTTGCATTCATCACACATTCGCAGGAAACGTTCCCCACAAAGGAGCCTAAGATCGACAACGCGCCACTGGCACGTAGGAAAAGAAGAAGAACATCCACACAGGAGCTCAATATTTTGCAAGCAGAGTTCCTCAAATGCCCGGTTCCTGATAAGCAAAAGAGACTTGAGCTGGCTCAACGTTGCAGCATGTCAGAGAAGGCTGTCCAGATCTGGTTCCAAAACAGAAGACAAGCGGTGAAGAAGCACCGAAATGCATCTAATACCAAGGTCTTAGTCAGTACTACAGGTAACGATACTCAGGCAAATACCTCTGTGGATACCTCTCTGGGAAGTGTTGTTGAGAGCACACCACTTGCTGACAAAACTCTAGCAACCTCGGAGGCAGCTGTAAAGGCTTCCACAGTCCAGTCCATGTCCATAGGTCTCGAAAACACTCCAAGCAGGGAAGTGGGACACACTATAACTTCTCCCTCAAATACCACATCAACGCCAACCGGTAGAAGAGGACAGGCGTTGACGTTCCATCTTAAATCGGACAAAAAGATACTTACCCCAGTTAAAATATCCCCCAACAGCCGTGTTAACAAGCTGATCAACGGTACAGGGGGCAGTCCCGCTAAAAGGACTTCAAGAATAAACTCCACTACCGATCTGAAGGAAAAAGGCAGGCTGGAATTCTCTGCCAAGGAAAGACTGCCTTTACAGGAATTGGACTCGAACGCTATTGCTGCCAGGAGCAGGTAGATGGTTATTTTTGATGAATTAAATGGGTAACATAGGTAACGGGTAAAATATTCACTGTTGGTTGGCAGAGTTATAAACATCTTCCTTGGTGAACTTGATTCAAACTGCAGGCCATTTTATAGAATTCAAGGTGTATGTAACAGTAGAACAACAATGCATAATATTTATGAGCATGATTAGCGCAAGAGCTCGGCAAAGCCATTAATTGTTCAACTAAGGTGTGTAGCCAATTTGTTTGGTATGTAACGGTGTCAAGCATATTTGAGAATTTATTTTGGCAGCTCGAATGATCCCGTATCAGGAGACCTCTCTTAAACGGCATACAATTACTTAGCTCGCCTGTTCTCGAAGTCAACTCATTTCAAGACCAATTGCAAGAATCATATCCCACACAAGTATCGAAGCTAATGCTTATTGATTATAATGCGTTTCTCGATTATATAACAATAGATTGATATACATTTTTTAGATAGAAAAGTTAGAACATTTGTGGGAAAGAACAGTATACGAAGATGACAGTATTTCCTAAAAAACGCTCTAAGCTCTTCTTCTACCGGTGGTCTTGGTGTGTTGACCTCTAACACGTAGACCCCAGAAGTGTCTGATACCACGGTGAGCTCTCATCTTCTTCAATCTCTCCAAATCGTCTCTCAATTTGGATTCGACACCGTTGGCCAAGGTGTGGTAGTCCTTACCATCTGTGATATCCTTTTGACGGTTCAAGAACCAAGCTGGAATCTTGTATTGAGTTGGGTTTTGCATGATCTGGACAATTCTCTCCAATTCTTCTTGGGTCAACTCACCAGCTCTCTTTTGCAAGCTGACATCGGCCTTCTTACAGACCAAGTTAGCGTAACGACGACCGACACCCTTGATGGTGGTCAAGGCGTAAACGATCTTGATGTTACCGTCAACGTTGGTGTTCAACAAACTGTAAACTATGTTAGTATTTCGCACTAGACTTTTTCACTGTGAATCTTTTAACAGCATTGGTTATAATATCGATATTGGTATGCGCACCTAACGGAATACACTGTTCTTCGATTGTAGGATACATTAATATTAAATTATGGCTGGTTCTGGTGCATTTGATTATCCATTCTGTGCCAACGCTGAGACTCAATCTATTCACTCGTAAGTTAAACATACCGCAAAATGTGTTGGAAGGAACCTTGTTCTTGGACAACTAGAGACATCTTTACCCGTTTTTGATATACGCTCCTTTGTAACTAAACCTCACCTAGGCCTTGTTTTAACACCTCTTCAGCTATACCTCTTGTTATCGCCCAACTATTGCATGGATCCACCTTCGCGAACGATGTTCGGAAACCTGTGACCGTTGCTGAGTTCCTAGGAGGATGGTAAAGCGAGTCCGCCGTGTGGACGGAATTCCACCTGCCGCCTCTGTCTATCCGTTGGCTCGCTCGTCCCTAGTCTGTGTCCAGATGCCAGTGTACAAAGAGAGCATTCCGCCTAGGTACTTTGGAGACGGTACTGAATCCTGCTAGTCACCGAAGGAGGTCAGCGACATACACTAACTGTTTCCGTCCAGACTCGTTATTCTCCATATCGTGTTTAATATTTTTTAAAAACTTAACTTATTATAAAATGTGTGGGTTTGTCCAGTCTCTAATTTTAGTCACATGATATAGAAAGAAGAGCTCTTCCATTAACACGGTATTAACAATGGTTAATTAAAGGGACTACAGAAAACTTCAAGAAAATAATAGCGAAGTATCCCGTTTAAAAAGGCATTTCAGAAAGGCTTCAACATTGGAAAATAATAATAATTCTTATTATTGCTGACAGGCACTGCACTTAAATTGTTAATAAAGATTTTTCTTTCAATATCTGTCTGCAGGAAATGCTAACAGATCATTTGAAAAACAAACAAGACAAACCAGTGCCATTCAAGAGCAGAATGTGGGTCAAACTTGTATTAAACTTTAAGAATATCTTACTTATTCGGAGTTTTTTACTTCTACTTTAAATCCAGTTGCTATGTACAGTGTTGGTTTTGGTATTAACAGGCCTTGTAATTCTATTGAGGACCATATATGACAGCCAAATACTCTAATGCTTTAAGATCAATGAAGATTCTCTGTGCTCGCAAAATGTCATTGACATCAACAAATTCTTGCTGCACAATGTCAACATAATCCTTATATTTTTCCGTATAATGAAGTAGGGTTTCTTTTGGTTCGCTTGTTATGAAAAGTAGCCTCTTTCCCTTAAGGCTGTGCTCTTTCAAAAACCTGGCGAAAACGATATCACCATTATCCGAACCTTCCTCTGTTGGCAGTATATCAAGTTCGTTGAGGTCCAATTCGTTTGTTGCAGTTATTGAATCTTGATTTCCAATGACGAAAATGTTTCCTTGTTTGTATTGATGGCTCAAGGCGTTGCAATAGGCTTTAGAGTACAGTTTTATCGGTAATTTAGTTGTATAGTCATTTGGAGCACTTCTGGCCAAAGCTCTGGCACCGTTGTGTCTTGTTGGAGAGTTTGCATCCCCTGCTCTTGCTCTACCAGAGCCCTTTTGAGGAAGTAATTTACGTCTAGAAAAACCGTTCTCACTTCTTCCCGGTGGATTTGAAGAGCCAACCCGTTTGTTGTCATTTTCATACACGACAGCTTTCCACAAAAGGTCTCTTCTGAGGGGAACTGCTAATATCGATGTGGGAACAGGCACAAAACTCAATGGCTCAAGTGATGGGAACGCCCTGACCGTTGCTAGAGTATACAAAGAAGGTAACTTTGCCCTGGGAAGTATTGATTCATAGGATTTGGTTGATTGAAATCGTGCATGTCGGGTAAACTTTAGAATAAATACAATTCTTGTTAATATGACTGTCTGTAAACAGGTAAATATCACAAGGTTTATCACCAAGTAATAGTTCAAAAACATACATTAATTACCAATTTATTCAACATTATATTCGACATGAGAAACTCGGTCAAACTTATGCGTTTCCTGAACATTATCTCTATTCGGTTAGCCGTTGTAATGATCACTTCATTTATATTGACTAGTGTGGTAAAAGGTTGAAATTGTATTTCCGGGTAATGCTATCTTAGAAAAATTTGACCAGGTGCTGGAAGAGCTCATCGCCTCTCATCTCGTCTATTAATTGGTATATGTGTAAACTATAGGACTCTTGAAAGAACGCTAAAGATAACTGAGGTTTGAGTTGATTGGCAGTGTTTTTTGTTGTTGGTATCTATAGTTTTAATTGACAAAGACAACAACTTCTCTCGAGCATTTACGTTAAAGAACAAAAATGTCGGCTACTATTAGATACAACTTGGAGCAATCCATTTCCGAAGTTGATGATCTCGTTGAGAAGGGTATATTGACTAAGCAAGAAGCTACTCTTATCATGCGAAAGAGAACAGATTTTGAGCATCGTTTAAATTCAAGAGGCTCAAGCATCAATGACTTTGTGAAGTATATTAAATATGAAGCAACTGTGGATAAACTGCGCGTCAAAAGGTTAAAGAGAATATTGGAAGTTTCCAAATCTAACAGTATATCAGATTGGTCCATTCAAAGAAGAATTGTATACATTTATGAAAGAGGTTGTGGTAAATTTCCCCAGGATTTAAAATTTTGGTCCATGTACCTAAACTATCTAAAATCAAGAGGAAATCAAATATCATACAAAAAGATACAGAAAGTATACAATAATCTCTTAAGACTGCATCCAACAAATATTGAAGTGTGGATTAGTTGTGCAAAGTTTGAATACGAGACATACGCCAACTTCAAGAGTTGTAGAGTGGTTTTCCAAAATGGTCTGAGATTCAACCCAGATGGCTTCAAGTTGTGGTATGAGTATATTAAATTCGAACTATCATTTATTACAAAACTGATTAACAGGAGAAAAGTAATGAAGTTGATAGATCAAAGGGAACAGGAATTGGATATGCTTCAGGAAGTGCCTGCAGAAGACTCCCAAGACGAGCAGCAAAAACCCGATGTTATTGAAACTCCTTCTACTGGTGATGTAATGAAAGATAAACTCAATGAATTACCTGATACAGATATGAATATGTTGGGCAATTCTGACACGAACCCTGCTTTAAGAGGAGATATTGCACTTTCGATATTTGACATAGCTATGAAGACTTTGGCTAAGCACTATTACAATAAACACAAGGGATACTATGAAATAACTGATGCTACTGCGAATAAAGAATTGAATAGTGAGATTTTCAATTACGTCTTTGAAAAGTCCCTAGAAATAATGAAATTATTTGATGAGTTCGCTGACTTGGATCGCACGTACTTGGTAAATCACATCGTACAATACTTAAAGGAAGATAATTTCCAAGTATCGTTGCAAAAAGATTTTCCAGATCTTAACCTGGAACTATTAATGGTGGATGTTACACTGAATATAAGATATATGGAGTTGCAAACGCTTGATATTGAGCAACTGCAGCTTTCTGTGAAAAAATATTTGGCATACAAAAATAAGCTCAGTGCAGAGATCAGTGCATCTTTACATGATAAATATATCGATTACTTGAAAGTGAACTTTTTATCAAAGATGGATCCAGACTCCGATGATAGGTACAGGTCACTTGATATGATCTGTAAGAAACTTTAGTCGAGATGATAAATTCATTGCAGGTCATTATTTATTATTAATACACTATTCGGATTTTTTATATTATATATTTATATCCAATTCTGTGACTGAAAAAATTCATATATTTTGTCAGTTTTATTGGTATCAATGTTTAGTAAATCTCGACAGTTCTTTTTGTTCAGATTACCTCCAGATCGCAGTAATTCCCTGAAAATTATTTCTTTTATTGCCAAATATGGCTTAGAAAGGATTCGAAGCTGAATGCAAAGCTGCTGTTCTTCCGAGGATAGAAGACCAAAATCAGAGCTGTGTTGTATATCACCCACAGTTATTGTCTTTTTTCTGTTTGAGCTTTCGTTGTAACTCTGGGAGTAATCAGCATTTGATCTGTGCGCGGTATTACTTCTGTATCTCCCATTAGGAGCCGATGTACCCAATCCACTGTGTCCGTTTTCTAGAGCTGCATGTGAAGATAATCCAAATTTTTCCAGCGCGTTTATTTTGAGTTGTTTGTCCCGTTCATACTTCAAGCCGGATTCGAGAGTTGTAATGCCATTGCTTCTCCATTCCTGTAGTTGATGTATCCTTGTTCGGCAGCGAAGCTCCTCCAAAATATCTCTGCTGAATTCTTCGAAATCCTGCGAAGATATGATCCTTGCGAATGGTTTTATCTTGTTATATAGATCTTTAGCTTCCTTTGATCGTTTCTTGTCGATACCTTGCAGTTTTCTATAATCCATGAGATGATTCTCAAACAACAGTCTCTTTTTTTCTGCCCTTGACGTTAATCTAGAGTTATAGATATCCAATATTATCAATTTCAACTCAATATCTAGTGGTTGGTCGTCAGGATCAAAAACCATATCCTTTACAGGGTCTTCGGCTTCGTTTTCGAACTCTGTTTCAAATTCCAGTCTGCCGGGCATGAAGCCTTGAACTTCATGACAGCTGGGTACAGATGCCATAGGTTTCCTGGGAGGTTGAAGTGGCTTCTCTCTAAATTTTTCTATCCTTTGTTTTCGATCCTCAAGAAACACATCCTGGTTAATTTTGATGTCCTTTGTTATATCAGGTATAGGGTAGTAGGGGCTGTTTATGTAGTAGTTCAGATAATGCTCGGCAACCTCTTCTTTATCTCTGCTACCAATATGATCAGCAATGTCTTGCCAGTTGCCAAGTCCCAGGCTTTGGGCACCTTTTATAAGCGCCAATTCCTCATCTGCTCCCCAGTCTTCGCAAAGAATAGGGTAAGAATTAGTCTCTATTATCCGATAATCATGATATGGTCTGTGCTTCCCGTTGAATAATCCCTGGGCAAAGCAGGGTACACAAAGATCGTATTCTGGACATATTGCGCAAGATATCCTGACTCTGTTAGTGCAATCCGCTGAACAAACGTCGCAGTGAAATTTATTAGACATCTATCTCGGAATCCGACTACCAAATCGCTCTCAGAGCGTTATAATGATTTAGGAGCTCAATCACAAAAGGGGAACCTCTCAAAATGAACAAAAATAAAGTATCAACTATATTTGTTCGCTTGATGGTGGAAACACTTCTTCAGTCCGGCTGTTCCCTTGTCCAATCTACATCTATATAATGCCAACCTATGTTTTCGCGCAAGATCGTTTTCCTGGAATTCATTAATTTCAACGGTTACGGTGATTTTCTTTAGTCATGTGATATTGGCAATCACTTAATATTGTTTGACTTTTGCATCCGTACATTTTGTTTTCTTTACCGCAATCTTACTTGTTGTTTTTTTCCGGACAGAAGATTTTCTGTGAAACTTTGCTTGTTGGTGGCATGAACAACCCTCCGCCTAGCCCATTGGGAATAGATGCTGCTGGGCTCGGTGTATGATCTCACAGCATACCCTCTAGCCCAGCCGACTCCTTTGGAGAGGAGTGAGGAACTCTGCCTGGCGTTGGTGATTCCTGTCTAAACATTACCCTTTCGGTCTCCAGGCGTTGCGAGTCCAACTTTCTGTAGAGTACAGAGTTGGAAATTAGAGTTAAGATATTAGAACCCGGTAACTTGGCGTGCATAGCAGATTGTAAGCCAGAAGGACGTTGAGACAAGCAATTCAAAATGGTACGTATAATGATGAGAATAGTTGATGGCTGAGCTTGCCGATATGAAAGTGGACATACAAATGGACCCAGGTATTGTAGGTCAGACAGTGGTAGAATACATAAGTGGCGACGAACCGTGATGATTGAAGCGCATTTTTAGAGGATAGGAGTTGTTGAAAAATCATTTTATGGCTGCAAGCTAAGCTCGGCAGATTCTGGCATAAATTAAGGCTGAGATTACTAACAATCAACATTTTTGTACAGGGTAGAGTTAGAACCAAGACCGTTAAGCGTGCTTCCAAAGCTTTGATTGAGCGTTACTATCCAAAGTTGACTTTGGATTTCCAAACCAACAAGAGATTGTGTGATGAAATCGCCACTATCCAATCCAAGAGATTGAGAAACAAGATTGCTGGTTACACAACCCACTTGATGAAGAGAATCCAAAAGGGTCCAGTCAGAGGTATCTCTTTCAAGTTGCAAGAAGAAGAGAGAGAGAGAAAGGATCAATACGTTCCAGAAGTTTCTGCTTTGGACTTGTCTCACACCAAGGACGTTTTGAACGTTGACAAGCAAACCGCTGACTTGGTCAAGTCTCTAGGTTTGAAATTGCCATTATCCGTCACCAACGTTTCTGCTCAAAGAGACAGACGTTTCAGAAGAAGAGTCTAGAGATTGGAATAATATATTATTTCAATATCACATTTTCTTTGTGTACAGTTAAATACATCTTAAAATAAAGAATCATCTAATCTTTTATGCTGATGAACTCGGATCGCCATGGCTCGCCGTCGGCGCTGGGCGTTTATTGGATGGACGTCCGTATTGGGGAACTTTTGATATGAATTGCATGCTCGAATCATCTTTGGTTGAGGTACTTGCAATGTATTCTATAGTAGTTCCAGAATTTCTTGACCCAGCTCTTTAACTCTCAGTAGTTTTGTATCAATTAGCTCGCCGTTGCGGTGCAAGGCCTCGGCCCTCTCATTGATGACTGTGGTGATCGCTTTGAACTTATGACTTAACTCAACCCTCTGGCGCACCAAGCTGCCAATGAGCTCCGTCTGTCTCCTTATGAGATTTTCTCCAAACAATACCCATTGATCCAAGCTCCATTCTCCCACGGTATGACAAAACTCTCTTTCTTTGTCGCTTTCCAGTGATTCAAACAGGGATCTGATATTTTCATCCTTCGGTAAAGGCTCACCAGTTGCAGGCACATCTCCGATACATCGGTCGTATAGAAATGAATCAATCGGCGTGAAACGTTCTTTTTGTAGCACTACCTCGTTGTCCTGATCTAGGTTTTTCGAAGGAATGACGTCGGACAGTGGATTGGCGTTGAGGTCTTCTCTTACAGACAAATTCGGTGTGATCTCTCCAACATCGGATTCACGAGATACGTTACATGACTTTGTGATTTTGAATTTCTTGTGGGTCATTGATGTTTCATTTAGGGATGTTTCGAGGATTCGCTTGTTTGAAGGTCCCTGATTTTCCTTCTTTTCGATGCAGCTGTCGCTGAGAGAACCGTTTTCGGTGTGATTCCCGAGACTGGCGGTCTCTACCGTTTCATTTTCAGCTAAAGATTTAGTAGGTGAGGAGGTGTTATCAAAACTTAACTGGTCAAGGTCGACTTTATGGATCACGGAATCTGCATCTAACTGGTTGGTATTGTCGCTTAATTCCGCCTTTGTTAACTCTGCGCGGCTAATTTCCATCGTGTGCTATCAACTTGTAATGGCTTTTATTTCCCTCCAAATTGCCGATGTCTCTTAGGAGGGAGGCATAAAAACCTTTTTGTAATCATTTTGATTATTCCATTAGCATTTTAGCTCTGTGGTTCTTTATATATATAATTACGGAATTAGGGAAGGAATACAAGAATAGCCGCCGCCGCACAAAATATTGTATACATAAAAAAGACATGAATTGAAACCCTAAGTTTGCATACAGGAAAATATCACACTCCACGTTCATATTTAAGTCTCGGCACGGTAAAACTATCCAAAATTCCTGATACCTGTTCAGACACTGCATATTATGATGACCTTGTGAGCTCGAGCTTCAGTCCATTACTCTTTTCCATTACAAAGAAACAATTTGCTGTCTGTATATTTTTATTTTACGAAATAGATAAGAGGCATATAGGCTGCCCAAAATAACATGCAGACGACCTGGGAAATTATCTACCTTCTGTAGACTATTGCTTTGGCTCAACACCGAGTTGGATCAGGGACTAGATCACTGCACATTCACAGTTACACACTATGAGCATCATACTTCTTAAATTCGGGCTGTCTATCATTGTACTAGATTTACAAAGAGCGGGATCTTTAGACCCACGCGAAATATGCTTGGTCACTTCTTAAGACGGGTCAATTGTTGCATGTTATTATTCGTTACAGTTATTTTAGTGAATAGTAATCTGGTACGTGCACATTAACTGTGAGGGGATTCACCCAATTATCTACATTGAGATTGATGACGCTTCTCTTTGTCTTGTATAGTGTAGCATATTCCCCAGCTTTGTTGTTAACCAGAAAGGCGCAAACCAGGTGCTCAATATTTAGAACCGCGCTTCAGAGATAATGACTGTATCAGCTTTGTCTAATAACCGCGGTGCCGTCTCAGATAATGCCAGCCAATGAGTTCTTACTAATTAGCATATAAAAAATGAATGAGGCGTGGCATTATTCATGATTGCTAGTGCCTTGTGAGATTCTGAGAGGTGCTTAAGAACGCTATTTAACCCATGTATGAAATACAATTGCTTCAATTTTCAGAAAACCCAGTTCTTGTAATTAACATGTAATAACACTCAGTTAATGCACACCCTTCAACATTAAAGTGTCAACCACTATTTTACTTCGAATGTCCAACTACACTTTTTTGATACGTCCTAATCAGATCACTTTGCCACGGTTTTTGTTGTAGACTAAACATAGATTGACTACTAACACTAGTCATGAGAACGCAGAACCTGACATCCGGAGAGCCGAAGCACTCACGAGGACAGTAATGAGGTTTGAGGTTCAGATAGGGAACCTCCACCTTAGATGCAACACATCCGGAGATATGGAACAAGTTATTAGGAAGATTAATGATAATTGCAGCACGTAGAATCGAGGGTTTTGAAGAATATAAATACCCGTCGATTTACCGTACTTATCTATAGTTCATAATCGCTAGATAAAAAAGAGAACAGAGCTAATTAGAAGAACAACATACCTAGCCAATAATTCATCACTGGAAACATCCAGTCCTAGTCTGTCTATTTTAATTAAACAACATAACCTGTTACTGGAACCCAACAGTTTTCACAGAATAAGAGCCTTGTTGGCGCAATCGGTAGCGCGTATGACTCTTAATCATAAGGTTAGGGGTTCGAGCCCCCTACAGGGCTTATTATTTTTTTGGTTTGGTAACAAACAAAAGCTATGCAGAAAACTGAATTCTAATAGAAGAGCAGGTCTTTTTACAATGGTGCGGAAACCATCCATGCATATTGATTATTCTAAGCCAAGCCTGCCAGTATTTGGGTCTACAGGCTGCAACTTCGGCCTCCGCTTACAAGCGTTGTTTAGCTCCTGTGGATGCCTCGATTTATGGCTTGGCAGTCTGCCACAGCTGTAGTTAGAGTCCAAGAATATGTACGCTGAATTAAGAGTCACGGCTTTCTTTTCGAGCTTTCCAACTGCTGTGATTTTAGGTGTCAAGTATAATTTTGCAGTAAAATGAATCACATGTCTTGCATTTTTCCGCGCTCTCTTCTTTGGCGTTATTGTTTTTCATGATTATAGTGACTATAGTAGATCTCGCAGCATGGTTCACAAACTGTGGCTTCATTAACGGTAGAAAAGCACATTGAGATTTATAGACATATAATATATATACGTTATTCTGCATAAATATATCATCATCACAATTGGGAATGTTCAGCTTTGTCAACGTGCATTAACCATCCCTTTACCTGGTTTTGTTCTTTCAGCCATGTTTCGCAGGTTTTGTTTTTCCAACTCACATGATTTATCGGTCACCCTAAAGCGTGCGTTCACTTCAGGAAGACCAGGGATTAATACTGTAACCAGAAGGTCGCTATCTTCACGACTAAGTCTTCTGGCATTAACTTCTGTCTTTGTCGCCGGATCACTTTATAAAACTGACAGCTTTAGGTCAATTTCGAATGAAGTCAACCCTCAAAAACAGTATTTTCCCTTGCGATCCACAACTCCGTTGAGTCAATTGGATTCCCCGAGGTATGGTGACCAGGCAGATCTTAAAAAGTGTCTGTTGGAGCTAGCAGAGATTCTTGGAAAAAAGTATGTGAGATCTTCTATTGTGGAGATAGAGCATCACGCGGATAATGGCTTCAATCCTACCAAGGCTCTTCCTGATCAGAGGCCCGCATGCATCGTGTATCCCGGTAGTACAGAGGAAGTGTCCCAAGTCATGAAAATTATAAATAAGTACAACATTCCTGTTGTCCCATATTCTGGTGGCACTTCATTGGAGGGTCACACATATTCTACCCGGAATGGCATAGTTCTCAACACATCGCGCATGAATAAGATTTTGGCTGTGCATAGGGACGATCTCGATGCTGTTCTAGAAGCAGGTGTAGGCTGGCAACAATTAAATGAGTATTTGAAAAGCCATGAAGACACAAAAAATCTGATGCTCGGCTGTGACTGTGGACCCGGTGCTCACGTCTGTGGAATGGTTAATACAAATGCTTCTGGGATAGGTGCGACAAGGTATGGATCGATGGGGGCCAATGTAATCTCCATCAAGGCGGTTCTTGCGGATGGAACAATTATCAAGACTAAACAGAGGCCACGAAAATCTTCAGCAGGGTATAATCTAACAGGCATACTTGTCGGAAGCGAAGGAACCCTAGCTATCGTTACTGAAGTTACTGTCAAATTGCAAGTAAAGCCGGCTTATGAGTCTGTCGTTGTTGCCCAATTCAAGAGTTTAACAGACTGTACCAATACGGTGGCGGAGCTCTTCAGAAATGGTATCCAATTGAATGCTATTGAGCTTCTTGACGCCAACACAATGAAGTGCGTTAACTACAGCGAACAAGTGACTAGGGACTTCGAAAATTTACCAACAATATTTTTCAAGATTGGCAATCTGAACAAAGTGATTGTCGATGAGTATGCAAAAAAATTGACGGAAGTAGCTTACCAAAATAATTGTATTCAACTTTTTGCCGCCAAGGATGAAGAGGAGGCAGAAGAACTGTTTTCGGTAAGGAAAAATATGCTTTATGTGATGCTAGAATGGGGGTATAATGAAGTAGACGAGAATACTAAGTTATGGTTGACAGATTTTGCTGTACCCCTTTCAAAACTAGCAGAGACTATCGAAGAGGCAAACTTGCTAGCCCAGCGCTCTTCTTTGAATCACGTGATTGTAGGGCATGTCGGTGATGGGAATTTCCACTGCAATATCTATTACAAGCCTGAGGACTTCGAAAAATGCAAGCAGCTTGTCAGTAAAATAAATGATCTCACATTAGCCAATGAGGGTACTTGTTCCGGTGAGCATGGAATAGGAACTGGAAAACGTGAATTTCTTCGAAAAGAACTTGGTGACGATGCCATTGACATGATGAGAAAAGTTAAACTTGCGCTGGATCCAAAGAGACTTCTCAACCCAGATAAGGTTTTTAGGATAGATCCATTAGATAAAAATGATGAATAAACTGTAATATCTATGGGAAATTTTTCTGCTTATGCATGTCATATTTGGAATCATTCCCTTAAGATTTAGACTCAAATATTTGACACAAACAATACAGGAACTTCTAGAGTTTCCCCTTAACTTAATTAGAATTTAAAAGTGTTTTTATTTGCCTAAATGTTCTGCTTCGTTTGTTTCTTAGAAGGGACAAAATGTTCGTCAGCCATATGTTTAACAGCAACAGCCCCAAACAAGTTAACAAATCTCCTTCTGACTACGATATTATTATGTGAATCAGGTGCAATATCAACCAACACTTTTCTCCAAGACATTGTTTCTTGCCACTTTCGAGCAATTCTTTCTTGAATTCTATTCGTTCTCTCATTTGGGTATACCAACCTCTTGACGACAGATCTATCCGTGTAGTGAGCTTCTGGCAATTCAGATGGGAGATAAAGCTTGTCGTGAACTATTGCGTCATTTCTACAACCTGGATCTTTGATATAATCCTGATTGGGAACCCGTGCTGTAAGAACAGAGAGCGCAGAAAGTACGGTTGAAGCCTCTGGTGGAGCGTCTAAACTTTTTTTCCCAGAATTCGGTACGCTTGGTTCTGTAGCACTGTCGCTATCAGATGACTCTATATCGCTCTCAGTTATTTGACTTCTTTGGTATTTTTTTACCTTATGTTTTTGGAGAAATGATTGAGGCATTAGCCATTGCAAGGCTGCAGATTTATCAAGGTCATCTGATGGGATTTCACCTGTTGTTTCGTTGTTACCTGAAATATTTTCTGAATCAAACTTTTTCGTCTCTCTAGCACTTAAACGTTCATCAGGATTGTTAGGGTCCTGTGATTTGCGTTGCATTCGCATTCGCCTCACTTTGGCCAAACTGTTCCAATCAAGATACAGTAATGCAGCAGTTCTCAAGGGAACTATACCGTCATACAAAACATTTGCGTAAACTGTTCGAGATTCAAACCTTTCAAAGACTTCAAAAGCTGGCGATTGTGGTATTATTTCTAAAATTAATTTATTTTTGATACGGCCATTTTCATCCCTAGCAAGACCATTTTTAGATGTTAGTGGGGTGTATTTCAAAGTTAAATCCCGACCTGTTAAGCCAAGCGCGCCTATATCTAAAGCAACAGAAACATAGACGGGAAAATCACCTACCACTCCAAGAAATGGGCTTGCTAAGGCTATGAAGTTTGCCGGTTGAACGCCGGTTTTTGGATCAAATATATCAGGTCTCTTAACAGATATGTAATGAACAGCCATTGCCTGTACTGGTCCGCCTAAGGAATGGCCAACAAATGAAATTTTCGCAACATTGTATTTAGATTTTAAACTGTCAAGCAAATCAACAACGTAATCAGCAACGTGTGACCCGATATAATGTATGCCATATGCAGACTTTCCTATATTTCCCATGTATCCACGAACAATGATGTTGGGATTAGAGTCTTCTTCTAAACCAAAGGTTGTTTCTTCAATTTTATCCTTCATGTACAACATATCGCAGCCAATGTTTGAAAATATACCATGGGTGATGACAACCAGATGGACAGGCTTATTAGGGTATTTAGGTGGCAGATTCCACAGTGTGCGTGTATCCCATTTGGCAAGTTCGAACCCTTTGATATAATCTCTAGTTTTATGGGAGTGTTTAGTGGATCTTTTATCCGTGCCAATTTTCAATTGATATTTCAAAACTGGAATAGTTGTTACTGACAATTGACAAATCACGTCTATTATCCAAGAAAAGACGTTTTCGTTTTCTGGATCCACAGCACTTTCGTTGAATTCCAACTTAGCGTAGTAGTGGTCATCTGGTTTTAGGTCACTACAGAATTGGATGTCATCATGAAACTGGAATTTCTTATCTTCGTTGTAATTTCTTGGTCTAACATCGACATAGAATGAGTAAGGGCCCGTGAGATAAACAGGTTTTAAAACCGGACTTTCTTTATTTTTGATTCTTAGACAAAGAAAGTCTGAGTCTATGTTTTGTTTCCTTAGTTGGTCCCTGTCTACTGTAACTTTGTATCTACACAGTTCCCCAATAGCCAGTTTTTGAAGGTCATCAACTAGTAAAATACTGTGATCATCATCTCTTCCTTGAGCGATTCCCATATCTGCCGAGATTATGAACTTCAAAGAACTTTCAAAATCAAATTACTTGTTGCTCGACTCCTTTGTGTTTGCTAGTATGTGTTTCGTTGGTTTGTTTATCAATTGTGACAGCGCGTTTTTTTAGGGTTCAATTGATACCATCATGATTCTATCAAAGAGGTTACGTAACACATTATTGAAAGAATAAACAGAATGAGTCTTATGTGATTTGCTGTATTCAATTAAAGATCTAATAGAGTGGTAAAGTAATATTTTCCTCAATAGCAGTATCTTTATAAAATTTTGTTGATATTAGAATTTATTTTTATCTATTTTCAAGGCTTTCCGCTGCTATGGTTGACAAAAAATGATAATTATGTTTTAAACATAAATCTTGCCACGATTAAAGGCAAAAATAAAAGCGCTAACTAGTAAAAAACAGAGATAAATTATCGTCTTAAAATTATTTGACTAATGCAATTCCAAACACTAGTCACAACTACAAGAATTGCGTAATTTGATCAACATTGGATTGGACCGCAGGCAAACTTCATATGTAACCAAAAAATATCACTATTGCAATAAATGAGTGTATAAAAAAGCCAATAATATAAGACAGCGATAATTTGACATGTAGATATGTATTAAAAAAGTAGCCGATTGACTTTTATTTTATAGATGGGATGCCTTTAAAACTGCGGCTCCCCCATCTATATTTTCAAAAAACTTCATGAATCATGTGATCCTTTTTATTTACTGTCTAATCAATCTCTGTTAAGAATTGGCTATAGTTAAGGAAGCAAGTACCTTTTAACACACTTATCTACGTTGTAAAGTGGTGCTTTCGGTTATATTCAAGTTTAGGGTTTGCAAAGATCAAAAAAGATTAGGAGCAGTGAAAGAACTTCCCGATAATCGGGCTTATTTGGTATGTCTGTTCTAGAACCCTGTCCTTACAGATTGGAGGATCTTCTTTCAAGCTTCTTTCGTATCGAAAAAGTCGAAAAAATCAATTACTCTCAATATATTCCGAGAAAGCAAGATGATCAATGGTCAATTCAGATGGAACTACTTCTCAGGAAGCAAAACTCTAAAAATTTAGTTGCTTTGCTGTCAAGAGAGTTGTGGTGCTTCAGTATTAACGATGATCCTTTACCAGCTCCTCCCAAAATGAATGCAGGAAGTCCAACCGAAAATGATTCAAAATTGTCACCAGATAAAACAGGGGAATTTACTTCTAATTATTCAAAACCGAATCTACCTCCCTATTATGCTCTATTTTTGAAGGCGTTACGGAGAATAATATATATAAACCTAACAGCGACATCACATGGAAAATTGGTCCCTTATGGTAACTCCTGCTTGGTATTGGAACCAAATACCACGAGCTCTGTATTACAACTGGAACCGCATTTGTTCGAAAATGGTGACCTTACCATTATGATTTGCTCAAAAAACTTGGGAATGGTCCCACTTACAGTTGATAATATAGAAGAAACATTTTTACGACAGCATGCTTTATACCTAGCACCTTCTGGTATTCGAATGTATCTGTCAAACAACAATAAAGATAAATGCATAACCCCACCTCCGAAGAATGCAGAAGTGTTGCTGATGACATTATATGTTTCTCACGGAATTCAGTTAGGTAACAAAGATGACATTGTTTGGGTTAAACTCATTCCAAATATTAGTCATTTGAATGGATATACCCCTAATATTGCTGGCTATATGGATCCCCCAAGTGATACAAGAACAATTGTTTGGCCCCTTTGCCTATGCTTTGCGCAGCCAGCAACTAACTTAGAAACACATAAAACACAAGAATTAACAAATCACGATTTAAACGAAGCATTCGATATAATAGATGATTTCATACAATTACGATTAACATCTGCCTATCGTACTCCGACCAGCTCGGGGATTGTCAGCAACACAGCTATAGGAACAAATCCAATGAGTTCAGGTGGTGGCTATACAGAACAATTCCACCATTACAGGAATAACACAGCAGAAAGTATACAGAGCGGTACTCTGTTTCCACTATCTACAGATCCATCAAAAATTTCACCTCAAGATATTTCACCAGCGTATGCTAGCATTGACAAAAAACTATCTTCACACCTCGATAACTTTACCAATGGTACTTTCTCTACGACCCCAAATATTAATGAGGGAGGTCTTTTTGATAAAAAACCTCGGTCTGCAGAATCTACAGATGCAGAAGTAAGTCCCGTAAAATTAGACATCACAACAAATTTGAAAAAGATACTCAAAGAATCGGAGCTGGGTCCATCATCTCTTTCAAATTCTCCTTTTTCAGCTTTGCCAACAGACGTTAGTGATCGCGAGATAAGTGACCTACAAGCAGAGAAGGAACTTTTCGGACATGAGGAAAACGAAGATGAAGACTTGTTTGGTGATAGTAACAATTCATCAACTGATGATGCCAGGCCAAAGAGTTCAGAAAACAAATTTGAATCCGATGAAATAACTGAGGAAATGTTTGGAATGTCAGATGATGACGACATTGAGAAATTAGAAGATAAGAACAACCGTTTCGATCTTGATGGAACTGCTGGATATGGGTGTTCTCGTAAAAGAAGAAATATGAAGAGAAAGTACCTAGATATTCCAATTGAAGAAATGACTCTTTCCAATTCTCCATTATACACAGATCCCGGTGCTCCATTGCCGATTGAGACCCCTAAGGACAAACGGAAAAGTGTTTTTGCTCCGTTAAATTTTAATCCAATTATTGAGAACAACGTTGACAATAAATACAAAAATGGCGGCAAATTTTCTTTTAGTCCAACACAACAAGACGAGGCTTTGAAGTTTGATATTTCAATGGTCAATTTTTCGAGTTCGGAAGACGATGAAAGCGACTCAAGTGATGATTTTGAGGACTTGAATGTAAGACAAGATATTCGTTCAGTGGATGCCAATCTTCAGGAGAATCAATTGATACCGTCTGGTCAAATCACAAATGTAAACGATTCTGTTCCACCTAGTCTTTTGAGAGGAGATTTATCAGCCGGTGGATTCCCTACAACCGTAGATGTGACTAAAGAAGGTCCAAATTCAATATGGAAAATCCAACCAAGTGAAACGCTAAACTCCGAATCTCCAATCCGTCATGATGAACACCAAACTGCAAGTAGTTTAGAAATAAACCAAGTTGACTTATCCAACAATAAACAAGGTGTGTCAGACTTGATGCCTACCTCATTAAAGCTCTCAATTGTTCCAACAACTGAAGAAATCATATCTGAAGACAAATCGGCAGGCCCTGTGTCAAACTTAGATGATTCTTCCCTTCTACAAGAGACATCTAGCAGTCTTCCGTTTTTACTTCGACACATGCCATTGGCTTCTACACCGGACACTTTTTTATGTGGGAACCCAACAGCTGTCATCAAGAAAAACGACCAAAATATCTTGGCATTGCTAGCTGAACAAATTGTTTTTGATTATGATATCTTTGAAGGTTTTAAAAATCCAGAAATTCCATATACTGATTTAATGAACTGTGATCCTGGATTGATATCGGATGGCCTCAAAAATTTGTTTTCAGAATTTACTAGACTACATGGGAATGACATTATTGATAATTTTTTTGCCGTAAAATGCCCCACAGTCTATGCCAAAAAGCAT
Source organism: Hagleromyces aurorensis (assembly GCA_030705145.1). Classification (NCBI taxonomy): domain Eukaryota; kingdom Fungi; phylum Ascomycota; class Saccharomycetes; order Saccharomycetales; family Saccharomycetaceae; genus Hagleromyces; species Hagleromyces aurorensis. The sequence goes on along the minus strand of JANIWU010000047.1, from coordinate 46,899 downwards.
CAAGATGTGATTCGGATAAAGGCAGATTCCCAAGCATTTGCTAAATACTTAAATCTAAAACCTGCTAAAGGGATAAAAAATTTTAAGCTTTTGGTACTCACTACAGCTTATAAAGAGGATTGCACAACATTTGTATCCATATTATCCCAAACTTACACGGAATACGAATACGGATTTTGTGAATTATTAAAAATCAATGCTGAAGGCTCTCAGGGGTTGATATACATGGATAAATTCGAAGACAATAGCCTTCTTTTATTAGCTGCACAGATCGTATCTTTTTGTTCTACAAATAAAACAACTGGGAATGATGCTCCGATTTTGATAATTTTCCCTATCCATTCTAACACATTGAAGGATTTAATTATTAAAACTAGCAAATTTGAAGTGATACTTGACGAGGTTAAATCAAAAATACCGAATGTTAAACTTTACTTAAAAACAGTACCAATGGACTTTATTAGAAACCCTCTAGTATCTGTCGATGAATATAACAATTTATGCATGAATATTTATAATATTCTACCACCGAATGCTGTTAAATTTACATCCATTGCACGAAGACTACCTGAAAATGTGGAATTTAGAACTTCACATCAGCAGAACGGATCTTCCTCAATCCACTACGACTCCTTCATTCACCTAGCTTATTCCAGGAGTGTTGATAAAGCCTGGATATTTGCAGCAATATCTGACAGCACCGGGAGCGAAAGCATTATAAGAGCCTGGTATGTTGGTTTCGAAAAAAACAAGTTCGATGAGGCTTGTACAGAAATCTGGGGTCTTGCACTGCGGCTATCATCAAAAAAATATGGAAAAGTTTGTTTAATTTTGACAAGACTGAATGGTGTTTTGCCAGACGATGAATTAATGAACTGGAGGAGACTATCAGGAAGATCCATACACTTAGCTGTAGTATGCGTCGATGATAATACAAAAAATTCGTTTTTCGATGAGGACAAGAAGTATCCGACATTTAAACCGTTACTGTACAACGAAAAATATTCAGAGCCGATCCAAACTTCTAGGCTTGACGACTACCAAATTTCTGATATAGACCAAGACATACATGCTGTCATTTTTCAATATCCATTTCCATTAACAAATTCTCAACACAGATGCGCTATTAAAAGCGGGGCATTAATAAAATTCAAGAAAACACCCGGTAATTCCACTTTAGAAAAATTTGAAGTAAATTTGTTGAACTGTCCTTACTCTGACAGTACCAAATTATTGGAGACAATTTTACAGGAGTTCCGTAATTTAGCCGCTTTAAATACCTGGTTTGGAATATCAGACAAGAACTTCCTACATATACCATGGCATGTTCTTGCCGTGAAGAAAATGATGAAGACAATGATTCATACAAAAGTAAAAATACAAGATTAAATTTTTCTAATCATATCGGTCAATGCAAAACTAGAAATAATTTAAATTAGCATCATATTATACATATACATATACATATATATATATAATATCATTAAACTGACACGTAGCGTGAGGTCAGTGGATAAAGTAAAGGAACCTTGTGTTCTCCGTATTGAACATTTTTTTGTTGACGAAGATCATCAAATTTTTTAATAATGCCGATTAAGTTGTTTGAATTGTCTTTCTTATTTCGATCCTTTATGGAAGTTAAAGAAAAGATAATTCTCATTAGCACAACTAGACATATATCGGCCTTTACAATATACGTTTGTATATCTTTTACATCTCCCCACAATGTCACATTAAAGATACCCTCATTCAAAAATATAATTAAAACATTCTGAATATTCTCCACGGTTTCAAATTCTGTCGCAGAAATGGGTGGAATATCAAGTATAAGTCCAATGTATTCGTGCATATCATTTAGAGCATTAACAGCTATTAGGTATTGTTCATATTTGCATATTTCCCACTTTTCGCAAAACAAGAAAATTCCAAAAAGATTCAAATCCGATATTGACAAAAGGTTTTCCACAGTCCTATTAATAATTTCTTTAAAGGGCTTGACCTCAGCAGTTTCATCAACCGAAGTTAAAGCCTGCATATATTTGAAATAAATACCAAACATAGTTATTCTTAATTGACAGGACATATTCATTTGATATTTATCGCTGTATCTTATTCTATTGATGTAAGTTTTTGCTTTCATGGTCATATCTTGGTCAAATTGTCGTAAAGCAATATTCAAATTATATGGTGTCAGATTTTGAGACATGCCTATCATTAAATAATCACAAAATAATTTGGGTGATCTGAAGTACGCGAACTTCTCTAGAAGTAGCGCCAACGGACTATTTTTCAACTGCTGCTTGAAGAGCCTTGGATTATTTTTTGAAATTTCATTCGCCATGAAATAATCTTGCCTTAGATTAATAATAGCAACCAAATACCTGGTTAAAGGGATCCAAACATCATGAATAACATCGTAGTATGTTGAATTTTCTTGAGATTTAGATATTGTCCACAATATCATGTTTCGCAACTCTTCATTGTCTGCTAACCGTTCGTTTAACATATAATTACCCAGTACTTTGTCTTTTTGGGACAATAAGCTCATGTAGGAATTATGAAATTCCATTGAGTTACTTGTCAATTTGCCGTCAAAACTATCTCCACTTTCCAGTTTTTGCCGTTTGATAGTATTGAATGACTGTATTTTTGTCTTCCTTAAAAAAATATCCAGGGCCATGAACATTTGGCATCTTAGTAATTCCAAATCATACCTAAAGTACCTCTTTACATCAAAATTTTGAAGGGTATGAACGAAATGGGAGAGTAATTTCAATGATCGCACATTTAGCGAACGTCTTGAAAAATTATACGGATCACTGTGTCTCAAAAGAGGCTCCTTAAAATACGGAGAGACGGTAATTAGTGTCATAAGTACTAATAAAACGTCGTAGGGTGGTACTGGGAGGCGCAACATATCATCTTTTTGTAGTTTCTGATCCTTTTGACACTCTAAGTACAGTAAGAGACGATCGTAATCGCCCAAAAGGCACATTGAGTTTAAAATTTCAAAATCATTCAAATGATGCTGTGTCAAATCAACATAATAATGTTGTTGTGGTTTGCTATGGTGATTCCATCCTTTGGTTTTCAATGTATTATGATCTCTCTTCACATATTTTAATGAAGTATCGCAACTCATACAATATATATTTGTAATTTCATCAAAAGAAGCTTCTTGATTTTAAAACAAACTCAATAAAGTCTTTGTAATAGTCCAATTCTGTAAATGGCAAGGTCACTAACAGTACTTTTTTGTGTGGCTTGTCCCTTTATTCTCCTTCTCCATTTTGTTTTTCCTTCGATAATTTAATATATGCATCTCTTGAAAGATGCCCAGGCTAAAATTTTTCAGCCGTTACTATTGCGATGCCCAGTCTCAGAGACAGCGTGCATTAGAAATCGGATCGCATTTAAAATATTAGTACTCCAGCCTTCGGTTTAGTGTCTAACAAGTTTTTTGTTTGAAACTCATCCCTAAGAATAATCACGACAATTCCTGAACACGATACTCAACATGTCAGTTGAATCAAATGCAGCAGAACTAAAGGCTGCTCTTCGCCAATATCCAAACTTTCCATCAGAAGGCGTTCTATTTGAAGACTTTTTGCCAATTTTTGGATCCCCAGAGCTTTTCAAGAAGCTTATATCTTCTTTCAAGCAGCATCTAGAAAGCACATTTTCTGACGTAAAGATCGATTATATCGTTGGTCTAGAATCTAGAGGGTTTTTATTCGGCCCTACCTTGGCTTTGGAAATGGGTATCGGATTTGTTCCAGTCAGGAAAGAAGGAAAACTTCCAGGTGAGTGTGTAAAGGCCACATATGAAAAAGAATATGGTAGTGACATCTTTGAAATGCAGAAGGATGCCATCAAACCCGGTGCTAACGTTGTAATCGTTGATGATATCATTGCAACAGGTGGTTCAGCAGTTGCAGCTGGTGAATTAGTTACTGCTGTTGGGGCAAAAGTTATTGAATACGACTTTGTAATGGAATTGGATTTTTTGAAGGGAAGAGAAAAGTTGTCTGCTCCCATCTTTACATTGCTCAATGCTCAGAAGGAGGCATTGAAACAATAAAGGAACAGTCTCTAGCGAAATCTAAGCATCTATGCCACCGAGTTAACTCACTGTCTCAAATTCACCATTTTATTAGGAATAGGATAGCTGCAAATAACCGCGAAAACCGTTCATGTACTATATAGTTTTGTTAATTATCCTAGAAATAAAGAAAGCAGTTCTATAATGATATTCTAAACGAATACTATTTTTATTAACTGCAGGCTATCTAGGGTATCGTTGAGGTTTTCTAGTAGTTCTTCCTCTAGAGTTGGGGTTGAATAAGGATTCGTCTATACCTTCAAGAACAGTAGAAATATAATATTCTCCACCCCTATGAGTCCAAGACACACGGTCTTCTTTCAACTCGCATCTTTCCACCTTCAGACGACTCAGAATGTTATCAATGTTATAGAAATCAATAGTGTAACCGAAAGGTCTGAGATTTTTGAGAGAAACTATCCTACACCCTGGCTTCACATTTTGAATTAGAAGTTCAACCTTCTGGTTCATTTCAGAATCAAACAGAAAATTATTAACTAAGAGAAGATCACATTTTGGTAACAGTTCATTAACTCTAGCATTATCCACAAAACTTTTTCGTAACGAGTACTCAATTGGTTTCAAGTTTATGCCAAAAAGCTTACAACGGTTCTTTAGCTCTTCGTATTGGATCTCTGTTAGTTCACTGGCATTTGGCATAATTTCACAGCCGAAGCTCAAATCACAACCGCATTCTATTGCTGCCTGTATGACACAGTTGCCAACTCCTGAACCTAAATCCATAAATAATTCTCCTGGCTTGAGATCGCATTGTTTAAAAATTTCAGAAAGCAGAGGTGGCAGCAATTCACCGTAGACATAGCTGCTAAACGCTTCATAACGTTTGAGTTTGCTACTGTTAGGATGTATACTCCTTGTATAAACAATATGCAACAAATCATGAATAAATGAAGATGGTATAGTCTTGATTTTTGATATATGATCCAAAATCTCAGTTCTTGGGATACTGTTTACAATGACATTAAACTCCTCTACACCTCCAATAAATTCTTCAGTATTACCAGAATCAAATGCCGAATTAAGCGACGGTATAATCCGATCTTCAACCATTTTAGCGTATTTTTCTGGCATATAAATCAACATCGAGTACTCTATTAGCTTGCCAATTTCACTCATGGGATTGTAAGTCTTGATTGGCATGGCAAAATCAACATGATAAACTTCTTGAAAGTTTGGAAATAATGGGGACTGTAACTTGACCATATGAATATCTGAATTGTCATCAGTTTTGTTACCAATTTGAGTAGCTGTTAAAACAGTGGAGAGAGTCACTTTACCGTCAAAAGTTTCATTAGTTAGAATGTTCGTAATGTCAAAAAAATCATAAATTAGAGGTAATTCTGGCCCTTTCCTATCTACAAAGGTAGATAATCTTTTTACTTGGCATTCTCCTCGCTCTTGGTGCTCAAATTGAGGTGTAATATTTGATTCCGGTAACTGTACGTCAACTATCGTAGTGCCATTACCTGTCTTAGGAGGTCTACTTCTTCCACCAACTTTTTTTGATACTGTTTTGAGAACTTTCAAATCAAAACTTTTAGGTTGTATTTTGGATATCAATTTTCCAGATCGTTTAGTCGTAGCTTTTGTGGCCTTTGGAGTTTGTTTCAATTTTGGTAAGTTTCTCTGCATTATGGGCTTACCATCTTGATTATCCGGTGAGTCCAGCTTTGGTGTAAAATCATCATTATGCTGATCATTACCCCCTTCCAGCTCACTATCTACCTTTTTATTACGCTTGACACGCAAAAATGAAGTAGGAAGACTATATTCACAACGAGGATCGTATCTGTTTCCCTCATTAATTAAATCCTGTAACCAATTCGATGCTCCACGCCTTTGCTTCACACCATTTCCGCTCTTTTTTTGTCCCTTTTTTTCAATACCACTACTGCCTCCTGTATTATTTTGGTTCAATGGATTGGTCTCATCGGGTGTTGATTGATTGTACATTGTCGGGGTATTTCCGGAATTTATTGAATGAGATTCAACTACAGTCATATTACATGCACTATATCCTTACCAACCAAGAATCTCAAACTAATATCATGTGTTCAATCTCTCACCTAATTGGTGAATTTCTGATTAGAAATTGAGGAATTAGTGTTCTCCTCTCACTTTAGCTTTTTCAAAAGTCATTTTATCAGTTCCACTGACAAGTGTAAATATTGTGAGTTTCTCATCAGCACATCTTTATATCACATGACTTAAATAGAAATTGCTTCGTGTTCATGAAACATCAACAAATCGCGATATAAAACTACTATACCTAAATAGCCATTCAGTTGTTTTCTAAAATATAGAATTATCATATCAATCGAATTGACTATTATTTTCTGCGACTTGTTTTAAGGTTTTGCCCTCAACAACACTCCAGTCTATCATCCTTTCATGCCGAGTTTGGGAAAGCCAGTCGTTAATTTGCTTAAAATGAAAATTACCAAAAAACCCCCTACTTGCACTTAATGGGGAAGGATGAACCGATTTGAACACTTTGATATTATCGTAGCTTGATTTCTGTGGCAAAAGCGTTTCTACAAGTTTGATTGCATTATTTCCCCAAAGCAGAAAAACCAAGCTTTGGCCTGACTTTCTTCGATTATCTATAAGTATTTCTACTACTCTTTTTGTGAACTCTTCCCACCCACGCTTAGAATGGGAGTTAGCCTCGTGAGCTCTCACTGTTAGCGCTGTATTCAACATGAGAACACCTTGCACTGCCCAAGGCGTCAAATCGCCTATACTGTTGTCAATGCAAAAATCTGGGTAATTTGTTTTTAACTCCTTATATATATTCTTAAGTGATGGTGGTGCTGGCGTTGGTTTTTTAACGCTAAATGCCAAGCCATGGGCTTGATTGTAATTATGATATGGGTCTTGACCAATAATAACTACTTTAACTTTATCAAATGGGGTTAATCTACTCCACGAATATATATCAGAGGAAGGAGGGAAAACTGTCTTATTCTTTTGTTCCTGAATTAAAAATTGTTTTAGTTTAACAAAATATGGCTTTTTAAACTCTTCATGGAGGTGTTCAAACCATGATTCATCAAAGGTTTCTAATTCCAACTTAAGTAAATCCACTAGCATGTGGCTTAGCGAAGACCGAAAATCCTCCTTTGTAAAAAGGCTCTTCCTAAAATCATTTAGTGTACCAGTTCCAATTACAATTCTAGATTTAGTTGAAGCTTCTTTCTTGTCCACAATTAACGCGTTAGGTTCTTTATCTTTTTTCTCAACCTTCAGCTTCTTGACAGTTTTATCCTTCGAAAAGAAGTCTTCAATTCTTGTTCCTCTTTTTTTGATCGATGCCATTCCAATTGTAGATAAAATGTGTCTTCTTTGTCTTTTTTTGAGAACGATGTGCTACCATTAAAACCTTGAATTGCTACACTTCGCGCTAATTTAACTTAAATCATATTAGCTGTACATATCTTTTTAACCCCACAGTAATACAAATATGATACTTTAATCAACAATACGCTCATAGGATAGCATTAATCATATTTACAACACCTTTTAAATATTAAAATATTATATTATTGATTTTAGATAATAGTGGATCTATGGCCTAACTCCAATAGAAATAGTGCAATGAACCCTGCAAGTCCGAAACGACAACAGAACAGTTCATCGGCATCAATTAAATCGAAGGACTTTGAACAAAGCCAGATTTTAAGTTCTTCCGATAACGATGGTACTGTAGACCGGAAGCTGCGAACTGTCAGATCTAAACAGTGGTCAATCTGGGGAGGTAACGCTGACGATGGAAAATCCACTCAGGAAAATACTGATGCAAGGAGTGCTATCAGCACAAAATCTAATCAAGAAGCAATTGATAATACATCTAGTGGATTAGGTAAGCAACCAAACATTCAAAATATTGCTCCAGAGCCAGTTGATGAATCAAATGACACCAATTCACAGCACCAAAATAAATTGAAATCATGGTCTTTCTGGAGTAGAAGAAGTTTGGATGAGGAACCTAACTCCAAAGTAGTTCCTAATGAGATCAAAGAAGTGGTTAATCCCAATAAAGTCACTGAGGTTAAACTCTCTTCTAACACGCTAATTCCCTTTCAACCAAAAACGGATGCAATATTATTTACAACTAAAAGCAGCACACAAGTGAATGCAGAAGTGGAACCTGAGCAAGTATCTCCTAATATTGTGGTACCTAAATTCGATGCTCTACCAGAAAAGAAAATATTGACCAGTTTTAAGCGATCTTTAACTAGATTAGCACAGACCTTCCATATCCTCTCCGATACCGAAGATCATCATTTGTGTCTTCAGAGACAGCTACCGTCCAAAAACTTAAATATTCTTTCAAACAGCGGCAGAGTACCAGTTAAAGTATTAATTATTGGCGTACATGGCTTTTTCCCGACTAGGATGATTAGACCTTTCATCGGAGAACCCACAGGTACATCAATAAAATTCATTTCAGAAGCAGAAGAAATAGTCAAACAGTACTTCAAAGACAACAATACTGAGGTAGAAATTAGTAAGATTGCATTGGAAAGAGAAGGAAAAATATTTGATAGAGTTGACTATTTTTTCAAGATACTGTCAGAATGGAAAGAAGAAATAAACAAAGCTGACTTTATCTATTTCGTTGCGCATTCCCAAGGTTGCCCAGTCACTATAATACTTCTTGGTCAATTGATAGATGCGGGCATCATATCTTTTAACGATCTTAGTGAACATGACCCTGATTTTACAATACAAAACAAAGAAAAAAAGAAGATAGTATCAGTTTTGGCAATGGCTGGTATAAATAACGGTCCGTTCTACGGAGCAGACCAGACTTTATTTGTAAGGGCATATCAAACTATTGAAAAAGATTCTCTACGAGAATTGTTTGAATTCCAAAAGTTTGATTCCATGCAATCAAGAAAATTCATACAAAACTTGAGAATTTTGATTTCTAATAACATCAAGATTACTTTTGTTGGGTCCATCAATGATCAACTGGTCCCTCTGTACTCTTCAATATGTGTTTTTGCTCATCATCCAAACATATTCAGGGCTACTTTCATTGATAAAGGCTCACTCACCCCGGCATTCATCACAAGATTGGTAGACATTGCAGGGAGCCTGTTAAATTTGGGGTACGATGACCATGGCATAATCAAAGAATTAAGTGGCTCTCTTGCTGGTACTTTAACGGGAGGTGGACACTCTACAGTTTATAACGAACCACAGGTGTATACATTGGGAATTCGTTTTGCTTTAGAGACAACTGACTTAAGCGAACAGGTACCTGTAAAATATACTCCTTACAAACTATCACAATTGGGGACAAACCCATATCATTTGCCTTGGTGCATGCGTGGTTTACTTTATGAAACGTCAGCACATTTGGACGCTGAGCAAATTAATATTTTATTCGAAGAATTCGAGGAGTGGGATCCTCAAACAAAACAGTTGAAAGATATTAAATACAGACTCAATGGATTGCGGTCAAATTTATGATGATATCCTCTTTATTCCAATGCACATGCTCCATAAAGCTATCTCTAAAAACAGGCTTTTTAGAGCAGAATAAATTAATCGTATTAATACGTAATCTCTAAATAACAAAACTTTCTTCTCCTGACCCTTCAACAGATTTGGTTTCAACTTTCTGAATTTTTTTTCCGGCCAGCTTTCGTCTTTTCTTCAACACCGTGCCTTTGAGATTCTTGATCGATGGAAGGGAGTCATCGTTTGCAGAAAGGCCATCACTGGGTATGACCATTTTTGCAAGTTTCTCGTTTCTTTGCATAGATTTGAGGAATGAATCATCTTCGCTAGTATGATTTAGGACAGATCCATTTTCCTTACTGTTTGCCCTCTCATCAGTTTTGTGCAAATCGTCAAAGATTGTCTGTTTGGCAGAATCGAATAACTTTATATGTGGGAATGTGTTCAAATTTGATGCTCCTTCCAAATTCCTTCCAGAACTTTTAGCTCTTCCTCGAATAATCGAACGAGAATCTTCCGATGACGCCCCTTTTCGGAGTGGGCCACTCGATAAGCTCGAACTTGTTTTATGTTCCTGTTCCCTTTCTTGCCTCAACTTTTCTATCATTTGTTTTGAATTATTCAATTTAGTTTGTATCAATGCCTTCTGAGCTTTTGCTACTTCTTTGAGCTTATCATTTTCATGTTGGATCTTCTGTAATTCCGCTCGTACTGTTCTTAACTCTTCTTGGAGAAAAATAATATCAGCACTTTGGCCGTTTATAAGTTCTGCAGGTTCTTCATATTTCTGTTCGAGATTTGCCGGTGATACCGCGCCGCCATTCTGGTTCGTGTAAGCATTGTATATTCTTTCACTTTCTATAACAGACTTATAGTATGAAGATAATATTTGTGCCAATGTACTCATCAAGTAGTTGTGCTCACCTCTAACCGAACCTTTTGATAAAAACGAATCAAATATATTTCATACCCTTTTGAAGGGATGTCTAATGCGCATGCTAAGCAGTTCTATTGATTTATCTGTAGGGATGGTTTCTTGAATTTTATGCAAATTCAATTCAGTTCCATTTACAAAATAAAACTACAGTCCGAAAACACTTGACAGAAATAAGCTTTCGGAACATAATACAATACGGAAACAAGCTAATGGTTTGGGGAACAATGAGATTGCATCTAATATATTTACTGTTTTCTTTAGTATGCTCTAAAATTTCAGTTTTAGGAGCCATTTTAGACCAAGGTTTGTTCGAACTTATCGACAATGATGGGGTTATAAATGTGAATGATAACAATTACGACGATCTAAGCAGGGGAAATACTAAATACTTCGAGGCGCTGTTCATAACGACATCAATTGAAAACTCTCAAGGAATAGCATGTGATATCTGCGTTGATTTCGAGGAAACCCTGAAAGACACAATAGCAACTCTTCGAGAACAGGCTCCTCATGCCAAGATCTTATTCTATAAGTTGGATATTACCAACGCCAGAAAGATCGTTCAGGATCTAGGATTGAAGACCATCCCACACTTTCTAATATTCCCTCCTGCTGAATCCATAGACCAAAAGTGGTCAGTTTCAAAATTTTACCAGTATGATATTACACTTGCAAATGTAAAGAGCGTTCTCCAACTGGCCGATTTCCTAGCCAATCTTTTGAATGTCTATCTCACGGTCAACAATCCTTTTGACTATCGAGAGTTTTTCTCATACTTCGTGATAACGATAGTGATGATTGTGATTTTTAAAAAGGTCATTCTGCCTAAGATTCCACATAAAGGAAGGGTTATGTCCATGCTTTTTTCCTATACTGTGATTCTCTTGAGTATTGGCGGCTACAAATTTACTCAAATCAATAGCATTCCTTTCATAGCAAGAGACCAAAACGGTAGTATTATGTATTTCAGTGGTGGCACTGGCTGGCAGTTTGGAATTGAAGTCTTTACTGTATCTCTGATGTACATCGTACTAGCCGGGTCTGTTGTTGGCCTGATACTTATTGCCAAGTGTGAGTCTTTCAATGGCAAGATAAGAAGCATTACAACACCTATCTTAGCATGCATAACATTCTACATGTTCTCATACTATTTGAGCTGTTTCGAGATCAAGTCACCGGACTACCCATTCACATTCTGAGATAGACATTGTAGCATACACAGCTCTCACCGCCAATAAACTTACGTAATGAATGTATTTTTAAAGATTCAAAGAAATTTTATCATTTCCTTTTCGTAGTACCCAGTACATATATGCAATACAAATTGTGTTGTGCGGCCACTTTCGGCCAATCCATAAGGCTGACTCAAACAGTAGATTCCGTCCCACTATTTTGAAGTACATCCTCCAAGTTTTCCTCCTCCGAATTCTTGTTTATGATAAAAAATGAACCTAGTATCAGCACTGCTCCGACAAGATAAAGCGCCGTCATAGGTTTATGCTTGAAGACAAGGTCTCCAAACATAGCGAAAGGAATCGTTATGCTCAAACCGACAGTGACAGTCAGCGGACTTGTCAACAGCATTGCATTTGCCCAGCAGAAATCACTAACAAACGTTATCAAACAATTTACAAGGATAACGGTGATGACTTTGCTGGTTTCAGGCCATTCGAATTGCTCCCAGCCCAGATAATGCAACAGAAACATCGAAGGCCACATGAAAACCAACGTGAACAGGCCGACAAATCCGAAAAATATCTTCATGTTCACGCGCGACTCGTCTCTCACTCTTTTCTTGAGAAGGGTGCTGTAAACACCATAAAGGAACGCCCCAGACAACGCCAGCATGTTTCCAAGCAGTATCTTGAACGCTTTCGAGTCGTGAGCTCCGAACTTCTCTCTCAAACCTTCAGCCTTGGGCAGCGGGTTGATTGCAACGTTGGACGAATCTGAGTGGGTGACAAGCATTATTCCGATGAACGATATCACTGATCCGATCACCTTGACGCTGTTCACGCTCTCGACATGGCATAACGCACCGACAAAAAGAGTGAAAAACGACGATGTCGACGAAAGGATAGTTTGAGATGCCACAGACGTGTATGCGAGAGATGCGTTGGTGACGAAGTTTGCCATAAACCACAGCACGCAGAATTCTGCGCTGAGCCTTATGGTGTCTGGCAACGATAGCCGGGAGTCATCCCTGCCGTCGTCATCCTTGGGCATCAGCGGACTGTTTACCGTCAGCTGGTCGTCGCTGTGGACACCGCTATCAGCCAAATGCTCACCCTCCTCCTCTATTAAAAGTTCACGATGCAGATTCCAGGAGCCAGTGGAGAGGTAGTTTCTCAGGACGGCCCGGCCCGTCGGAAGGAGATAGAAGACAAATGCTGCCGTGTTGATGTATGTGATGAAAAAAGGCTTTCTGTAGCTGTTATCCTCGAATATCAGACTTATCAGAAAAGATGACAGAACCCACAATATAATGACGGACCCCAGCATCATCAGGCCGAGGCTCCACCTTTTGTTGAACGACGCTATCATGCTTACTTAGACGGTCTTCTAGGTTCTGAGTGCGGCCAGGATCGGTTCTGCACTGGCAAAGGTAATCGAGACTTCTAAGTTAGCTGTCTTGGAGCCTCCACACTCCACGCTAGTGCTCCAAAGCTTGCTCGGTGTTATGAATTCTGTTGGTTCCGCTTCTTCAATAAACCAACACTTCGATCAGGTACATCATCTACCCTGCAAAAGGAAGTTTGTATCTATGTTCTGAGGGTCTCGAAGGAATCTTCTTTCAATTTAGTCAAGTTGAATTGGAAATCCTTATCGCTGTATGCCTGCCGATGCGCGATGCTCCTTATGCAGTTCCGGTTGTCACGTATATATACGCTGTATACGCATCGCTTTACGATATGGGAGACAGATTTTTTCCAGATGCGACAAAAAGAACAGCGTAAAAAAGTGGCTCCAACCTTGGCGAAGGCAAAAAAGCACGTGAAACGGACAATCTTCATTTTTTTTCAAACAGATCACATGACAGAATATTACCCGAACGAGAAGGGTAACCTAAACCGTATGATGTGCGCCGGTGGTTGACCGGTGCACGACTGCGCAGACCACCCAGGGAGCCCAAGCGGACGAGAAGCCGTGTTTTGGCGGAAGGCCGAACAACGCCTATTGCCCTCGCGACAGAGGAACAACTAGGCCCAGCTTCTGTCACCAGCACACGCACAGAGAACTAAGTCTGAGCAATAGAAGTTCCCTATTACAGCCTCTGTGAAAACTCTGAAGCACCACCACGAGAGAGAAACCTAAAGCCACGCGTCTTAAAGCTCTCCTCAACCGCACAAGTTTTCATTAGTTGTGAATTTTTGACCAGAACAAACACTGAACGTACCTCAGACTAGCTAACCACCCACAAGTACACGACAGTGTAAGCATGAGCAGTAACAATGCCGGAGCAAAGAAAATGTCCTTAGAAGAATTCCTCGGAGACGACTCTCTCGGGGAATCAGTTTGGGACGAAGATGACATCAACCTGGAGGCCATCAACAACACCACGAACATCGACATATTGAAACAGAGCCAGAAACAGCAGCAACACGGGTTTCCGCACTACAATGACCACAACTCCCACAACCACGGCGGGCACAATGACCGCTACGACTACGGACCGTACGGGTCGAGAGAGGACAACAACTCGGCACCCTTGAATGTCCATGGCCCTCCATACATCGTCAAGTTTTCCCACCTACCTCCCATATTCTCTGACCGCGAGATTAACGACCTTTTTCACGAAAAGTACACGCGATTCACCAAATTCAAGCTGTTCTGGGAAAAGAACCAGAATCCTTCCATCTCAACGTTGAAGAGCGGCTCTTTGTTTGACCAGAATTTCAAACTCGACTCTAAGGTGGCCTTTGTTGAGCTATTCACCGCCAGAGACATGGACAAGATCTTGAAATACTGGACGGCGCCACTTGAGAAGCTTCACAGCATCAAGGTCGAACCAGCAGATTTTGCGGACTTCAAGGATTATATGGCGAAAAACGATATCGTGAAGGAATACAAGCACGAGCCATCAAGACCGTACATGCCACCTAAATCCAAGTCAAACCCCTTTGGCTCTGCCAAACCCGTCGATACGCAATCGAAGACCTTAGAAATTGAAGAGCAAGTGTCGAAATTGCACATAGAGGACACCGCGACGTTGAGAAGACTCTCTGGTGGGGCACCCAACAACCATCCCCATGGTAAAGTTATGTTGCTGAAGAAACCACACGGCACGAATGATGAAGCGATCGATTCAATCCACGACGACTTGCACGGTGCGAAACCATTGAGTTATCTTCAGGTAGTCCAGAAATCCGTTGAAGACACGAAGAAGACACCAACAAACACGGCAACAACCTCCCCAACAATATCTGCAGCTGCTTTACATGTAAGGAGAGCCGCGCATGGGAATGGAGAGGGTAAAGATTCCAGAACACACCGCGAAGATACGGCTGCTGCAGATGCGGACAACACAAGCCACTCAACTGCTGAGTTCGGAGCTACCCAAGATGACAACACCGACAAATCCGAAGAGAGGACGAAAAGTGAAAACGAACAGGTTGACGAGAATGAAGAGGGCCAATCTAACAACGACGGGGATGGCGAACGCGACACAGAAGACAACGGAGAAAAATCATTCGTTTTCAAGAACGCAGATAGATCATATTCAGGGAACAGGAATACAAATTCTAGGAATTCCAGGGGTGGTAGCCGTGGCAACTTCTCTAGAGGGTCAGGTAACCGTAGGGGAGGCGGCGGCTACGGAAGAGGGCGCGGTGGGAGTGCGTCTGGTGGTCAATCACGGGATTACTCTGAGGGTGGTAACTTCCGCAACAATCACAAATCGGGCCAGAACTATTCTGGTTCTGTGAATCCCGAGGAGAAAAAATACTCCATGTTCAAACCCGCTAGCGGGTTTCTCCTCGACGGCGGCAACGACGACAACTACTCACGCAACAGCAATGGCAGAGGTGGCCACCAACGTGGTAGCGGCGGAGGTCGTGGCCGTGGGTTCAATGGTCGCAGAAGGGGATAGTCCGACACTATTTCCCAGACAAAGCGCTGTTTTACCAGTCGAGAACTTTTATTTGCATATACTTTTGATGTTTTGAACACTAAATTGGATTCGTTGCAATTCCTACACTTGGCCGTGCTATTTTTATTTTTGTTCCAACTCAACAGAGCTTTTGGAGGATTGAATGTGAACACTACTGTTTCCCACTTATAAACGGTCGAATACAGCGTGAGGCATCACAAGCTTCTCCAATGGCCATAGTAAGGTATTTCGCGAAGGATGCCATCTACATTTACCCTATATAACTCTTTACATAGTTATAGCGTTGTAAAATAAAATTTCCATTATAGATAAGCCTTAGAGCTGATCTAGATCGCCGGTACCTACCTAAAAGTATCGTCACTATAGAGGATCTCACAGACATCCATAATCGGCAAATCAAGAACACCACTGGTTTCTCTTGATGCATAATCTTGCAAAAACTCCGTAACATTTGATTTTGTAGCAATTTCCGCACTATTATCCGTTATGCTCCTTAGGTCGTCCAATGCAGGAGTCAGAACGTCCTCTTCGTACATGAGAATTCCAATGTACGTTGCCAGCATGCCCATCAGAATAGCACATTCTCCATAAATCAACCATATACGCTGCGGAAGGATATCCAACAGGGCATTTACGTACTCCTTAGGGAAAAATGGGATACCAACGTCTTTCGGTAGCAAAGACCATACAGCCAGAGACACTAGCACTACAACAGAACTAAAATAGTACGCGAACCAAAAATACTCTCTTTTAGACACATAACCCATTTCAGATTGGAACAAAATAAAAACTTTGGATTGAAATCAAGAACCCATCATATACCAGAAAGATTAAAGCTTCCACTGCTACGTTTTGATCTTCCCATGTACATCTCTTTGTAGGCTCTCAATTTTCACTTCTCGATTATGCCTACTTGCATATATATTAAAATCAATATATGAAGAAAAGACCGAGAGGAATTGAAGAATACAAAAACTGAAAGAATAGGAATATATGCACTAATTGACATGTGTTCAGAACAAGTCCGATATTTATTGATATTATTTCCATAAGCACTTATTTAAATGTAAACTTTATATTCGTTTCTTATGTAGGTATAGTAAACGTTTCAAATGAATGTTCGCTAAAAATGCAAAAATAGACTACTCTCAACGAGCTGATAATGACTTCGCATGAGTCCAAGTGCCCAAGCAAAAGCACATGGTATCAATCAACCTGACCCTGTGAGAGTTTGGTACCTGTATATGGAGAGCAGCGACATGAACTCTAGCCACCGACAGTGCTGGCAATAGTAGAGTGTGGTATCCCAAACCACACCCACACAGCACACTTGGGTTCCACAAGATATTCGAGAGCACAGTGTAATCCTTCCTAGCTTGTTTGTAACTGTTGCTGGTTTGCTAGCTTTCTCTCCTGTTTGCCCTTCTTCATGACTTGTTTCAGGGCGGCACTATCCAATGGGTCCAACAATTCAAAAGAACAGAGTAAGCCTTCACTTACGCTCATCACAGCCCCCCAATTATCAAACTCACCACAGTAGTTCGGAGCCGAAAAAACGGTCACCAGACTCCTATCGTTAAAAAACTCGTATCCATCCTCCACAACCATATGGGCCCTACAAACCAAATCGAATCCGAATTTGTTCAAAAATTTGTTAATTGCAACCTTGTTATAACAGTAGCTAACACCGCGCTCGTTATCCTCCCATTCGTTCACTGAATCAGTCGGATCTGACCACAGTAAATCGTTGATCAATCCAAAATCAGGTACATCGGTTGGCCTGCTTACGTGCCTTATTTCGTCCATGGAATTCAAAACTGGTGAAAGGCCCCCATGTACACAGAAGATTTTTCCTGCAACGATTGCCGCTAAGGGCAGCGTGTTGAAAGTGTCAATGAAAGTTTTCCACGTTTTGATGTTACAACGTCTTTTACATTCATCATAAAATCCATACACTCTTGTAACGTTTGCACATTCATGGTTTCCTCTAAGTAAGAAGAAATTCTCAGGATACTTTATTTTATAGCAGAGTAATAATAAAATTGTTTCTAGTGATTGCTTTCCACGATCCACATAATCACCTAGAAATAAATAATTAGCTGCTGGAGGAAATCCACATTTTGTGAACAGCCTCAAGAGATCCGCATACTGTCCATGCACATCCCCTACAATTTTCACCGGAGGTGACAATTCCAGTAGGGACGGCTGCGACAAAAATATTTCACGGGCTTGGTTGCATATCTGCGTAATTTCCGAATTTTTCAAACATAGATTTTTTGTACGCTTTCCTGCATACCCAGCATCCAATAATTTTTGTATGATTTCATCAATATTAATTGGTTTGAGTATTTTCTTCTTCTTGCCAGCCAATTGTTGCTGTGAATCAATTGTCCCGTCAATGCCATCCGCTTGTAAATCTTGTGGCAACAACGCTCCCGGATACTCGTTCAAGTACTCTCTTCTGAAATTCTTATGGTCATTACCTCCCTTAATATCGGTGACGGCTGTGTCATCTGAATTCAGATTGGAATTGCCGTTGTCGATGTAACCCATTCGACCATTTTCATTCACCTGGGAAGTACCAGATGTGTTTCCGAAATAATCATTTTCCCCATTATTACCAGTTCTGAATATTCCTGGCGAATTAAGTGGTGTACTGTACGCAGTGGTCCCAGCCGAACCGAGCGATTTCCTGCTATGTGTAGATGATGCATATGAATTTGAACGAAGCATGGTATAGTGACTTTGTGTTTGGTCAGGAGTGTCCAGGCCTCCATTGTCCGATCTTCTGCGCGGCCTAGATAAGGATCCACTTCTAGTACTTGATGGTCTCGATGACTGGCTATGTCTCACACCTTCTTGCCTATGTTTCTGGATGGTATCTGATTCGTCTTCATCGTCAGTAACAGCACTTTCATTGTATGTGAACGAATTGGAAGAGAGACTATGCTTGCTGTTCCTCAAGATGGGTGACTTCGGTGCCATCTGAATCATCGACGGAGGTAAGTCTGCCGTATTAAAACTCGATCTCTTTGACAGCTGTCCCCCATAGTTCCTACCTGATGAAGGTGTAGAAGGCTGGTGCGAATTGTCTGAATTTGGAACAGTCAGGTTATCAACTTCGTTTTCGCTCTGTGGATTAGTCCACTGGTGATGCTTTGCGGAAGTACTACCTTTTCTGGACGGCGTTCGGGCCTCGTTTTGTGTTGCTGTGCTTGAAGAGCCACTTGCTGCATTGTCCATGCTTTTTGGCCTCGGTGTCCCACTTGTGGATGATGTATTGCCATTGTTGTGTGTGTATGCAGTCCCAGAGACCGATTCCGATCGCCTACTTTTCTGCGATTTTTGCGAACGCGTGGATTGCGTTGTATCTGTCCTGACAAAAGGTGGAAGTGCTTTGGCCAAGGATGCGCTAGGATCCAATTTCGAAGGTATTTTCCCCGATTTCGAAGGCTTTGAGTTTGAATTACCCATTAGTCAAATGCCGGAGATGTATAACGAGAGTCACTATGCCTTCTGCGAATCTGGATTCAAGGTCGCGTCTTTAGTAATTTTGAACAGCGAATAGTTTTCAATATCAAACCCAGCAAAGTAACAAAGCTTGCTATGTGCTATCGGTGATCCTTAAAATCTTTTTTCGGTTTAGTCTTTTTTATCTGTCCGACCTCTTTATGCTTTACGGTTAAGCCTTGTCTTTCTCGTTTTCCGAACTTGTCCAAAAATACGATGTACAGTTCAAGTCTTTTTTGAAACTCAGCGCCTATTCTTACTATTCTACGACCAGTGCAACTAAATTTTGGGCCGCACCGCTAGTATAGCTCTCTGAGTCTTGTTTTGCAACTTTTGTGTATTTGAGACCTCTTAGTCTTCCAAGACTATTCGATTTTTCATGCAAGGGGGTTCAATCAAGTTAAATTTTTGAATAGGTAAAAATAGAGATTTCGCATTAGAAAGAGAATCAAAACGGGCGATAAGTGAAAGTTTAAGAAAAGGGAAATAAGGTGGACGGCTTAGGCCCATATTTGATCCAGTGCTATTTCAGATCATCCTGTAGCGGAATTTAAATTTTAACGCGCTCAGGTCCGTTATCTGGTTTATTAATGAGCTTTTTAATAATGGTTACCCGTCTATTCTGGAGATCAGAATACTCATCGGCTTGGACCCTATTGAAGGTTGGTGAAAATAAGGTCTCCAGGAAGAGTAAGCCACTCAATTGAGTCAATTACACATGAAAAGTCTGAATTCAATAGGAAAAATTCAAACAATATGCACAAATAAATACGCCAAGAGATCTGTTTTGTTGCCATAATTATGAATAGGGCAATTCAGCATACTGACTACGATGCCCTCGTGTGCAGAGTAGCAGCACTCTCTAAAGGATATTTACCGTCTCCGCTCCTCCACAGTGCAGGCATCAACTATCAGCAGTATGGCGAGATCCACACGGAGTACCTCAACAGCTTGAAATCAATCAGCAAACGAGTGTACTCCACAGTCAAGAGGCAGTCAGCGACCTCTTTTCCCGTGATGAACTACGGCACCTATCTACGAACCGTCGGCATCGATCTCGCACTGGACGAGTTTTTGCACCTGAATGCCGGGCACACAGTCCAAGTGGTAAACCTGGGTTGCGGCTCAGATCTCAGAATGCTTCCGTTGTTGAAGAACCACAGTAATATCGAGTACTTTGACGTGGATTTCGAAGAATCTGTTAAGCTAAAAAGCGATGTGCTGTGGAACAGCAACAGTTTCAGGGAATTTTTATCTCTGAAAAAGACCGAAAATGACCTAGTACGCGGGGATCGGTATACTTTGGTATCCTGCGATCTCAAAGATATCGAAAAAACGTTAGATTTCTTAGCTCGACTGACAGATCCGAATCTGCCAACAGTTGTCATCACTGAATGCGTGCTGTGCTACATACCTGATGATGAGTCAAACAATCTTGTAGAAAAGATAACAGCATTCTATCAGAAGGGACTGTGGATATCGTATGACCCTATCGGAGGAAGCGATCCAAATGACCGTTTCGGCTCAATTATGCTCAATAATTTGAAAGAATCCAGGAATCTCGAAATGCCAACTCTGATGAAATATAACTCGAAGGAAAAATATTCAGCAAGATGGAGAAATTGTGAGAGTAAAGTTATAGATATGTGGGAATATTACACCCACAATATACCCGAGAGCGAGCAGCAAAGACTGAAAACCTTGCAATTTTTGGATGAGATAGAGGAAGTCAAAGTCATGTTAACACATTATATACTTCTAAATGCATGGTGGTCTCACTAAATACCAAAAGACCGTGAGATTCACTTTGTCAGTGTAAATAGAGCAATTGACTGCACTATATTATGCAGATACAGCCAATTCACCGAAACATCCAACCATTAGCACCACCCTCTGTCCGCCACTGTTGGGAAGGCAGAGTATCGCTTTGTAGTCGATACAATCTCCAGGCCTCTCTAATGTGCTCTGGCAATATCGGGCTGTTGGCGTATTTTTCAATGCTGATGTCAAGGCGGTTGAATTCCCTAACGAATCTATTGTACTGAGCAATCAAACCGAGTCTAATCTCATGCGAATTTTTTTCGCTTTTAAGGAGAAGATTCCCATTTTTTGTGTTCTCCATCTCTTCTTCTTCATCATCGTAGTATACATCACTTTCTTCTTCATCAACGCTGTCATTATACTCTTCGTTTTGACTACTGGTCTGGTTCTCCACCATCAGAGTTAGCTTTTTGAGGTATTTCTTCAAGCGATTCCCTAGTACCTTTCTCTTGTCGAACGCTATAACCATCATGCTCACAAGCCATTTTCCCCGTACTCTAAGGGCCATCTCAATTATCTCGCCTGCATATATCTTACCTATGGCTTGGAGAAACACCCTCATGTTTTCGGTAATTGTCTGGTTGACAACAGTGCTCGCTAGTTTCTTAACTTGGGTTTTGTTTAGAGATGTACGATGATAGACTTCAAATCTATTAGTTTGGTCTTCGTCTAGGTTCGTTACCAGTAACTTGAATTGCTCCTCCTGATTTAGCTCCCTTGGAATATTGACATCTGAGATCGTATTCTCATAGATATCTTTTGAAAAGACGAGGTGTTCAGGTAGGTTATTTATGTGCTCATCTTCCAAATCTCTCTGAATTCCAGTTGAATCTTTTTGACGATACCTTCCCTTGGCATGCTTCCCACTGTTGTTTCGTATTTTTTGAGGATGTGCTTTGTTTATTCGGTGAGCACTAAGCTTATTGTGCAAATGAGTTTTTAGATAGTTATTCATGGTCCCACCGGTCCTTACACTTTTCAACTTCCACGCGACGTATTCTTGATCTTCACTAAGGACCTGGTCTATCATCTGCTTGGTAGAGATATAATTTGCAATTGTGAGAACAGGAGGATAGTTCGTCTTTGGTATTATATCTATTGGACCTTCAGGTTCCGTCATCGTGGATATTATTGAATATAGGAGTCGATAGTTTCTAGTTATGCTGGCTTGTTGTCTTTCATCATGTTCGCCCATAGATGATGTTTTTCTAATATACACTATTTAAAGCGTGTAAGATACGATGCGAAAACCAGCACAGCTTCGCTGAAGAAAATATCAGAAGTATGGCTTATAAAGTTGATTGTAAATGAGAAGACCAAGAAACCTTCACCTAATGATGGATATCTATAAACTATATACTGATAAAGCCAACCATGAGAAATTTACTACCTGTATGATATGCGACGTGAAGCCGTTAATTTTTAGTATTAGGATCACTTTCTAAATTCTTGAGAAATTAATGAGGAGGAACATAAGCAAAAATGATCGATGCATGCATTGTTACGCTAGTTTTCTACTTCATCCTTGCCGATTGACGCGCCGACCTCAAGAGCCTCCTTAACCTCTTTCATATCGGAGCTCAACGAAGGGTTTTCATCCTGATTTTCCTTCTCAGATTGGTCCAAGCTTCCCATTGTTGCTTGCTCGCGCAGTAACTTTATGATGCCTAAGAACATCACAATGCTGATTGGTCCCAGTAGGGGCAGATAGACAGCAACCTTGTGCTCCTGAGGGAAGAAATTCTGTTGAACCATTTCGCCGTGGAAAAATGCAGTTTCTGACAGATCTACGAGCTTATTACTCAAAGATAATGTGTAATCCCAAACCTGGCTGCCGCCTGCGTTAGGGTTATTTAGAAGATCGATCACTTGCAATCTAAGCTCGAGGGCCTTCTTGACGTTGACCAAGACCTCTTCTGGAATCGACATCTGCTGGAACGATTCGGTTAGTTTTACCAACGACCAAAGAGTCTCCACGGCCTTATCGATGTTTTTCAATATAATGATCCTCTTGTAGGAATCGATGGTAATAATCGGGTTTGAGAGGTCTTGGCTGCCATCGGTCAAACCAAGCAGCCTGAAAATGTCTTCCGCAAAGGTGTACATGACCGTTGAAAGGTATGACTCCGTCAAAGTAGCGCCGCTGGGCAGAGGGTGCTTATTTATGACCAACACACCCCATTTTGGAACGAGAAAACTCTGCCAATCGGTGCCAGGCACGGTCTCGTTGATGAACAAGAGGCCGTACTTGGTCATGTTTGCCGAGCTTGGGAACACAACTGCGAGATTCAGCGTCACAGACTCAGTGTAGTAATTTGCGGTGGAAAGCTCGGAGATGTCAATGGCATGGGATAGATTCTTCCACGTCACGTTCTGCACGTTCTGTAACGCGTGCAGGTTCAGGTCGTTGAAATACGAGATGTCCGTGTCGACCGTGAAGTTCACCACTGGAGACAAGAACTTCCGGAAGGGCGTGAAGTACGTCTTTAGAGTCGAATCGATCTCCCAAGCCACTGGTGACCCGTCACCTGTCAGGAGGGAAAAGCTCAGGTGAATGTCAGGTTTGTATGGAATGGCGATGTCACTGGAGCCCTCCAGCGTCCCCTGGGAGAGTTGAGTGGACTCGAGCTGGAACGTGTGCTCCACCAGCGTCTGTGCAATGAAAAACGGCAGATCGTTGCCGACCACGGTGCGGTCATCAAAGTAGACCGTCGTCTGTTTGCGCTCATAGGCCAGCGAGTAGCCCACGAAGTCGTCCAGAACCAGATTCACAACGTGGTACTCGTTGCCTGCGGCGTCTGTGCACTCGTCCTTGCCCCCGGCGAACTTGGCCGCGTCGTACTCATACACCTGGAGCGACCATTGTATCCTTTGTTCTCGCGAGTCGAGCAATGCGTTCACCTGTGTCTGGACGGCGTCGTGGATGTCTGGGAAGCGGTACATCTCGGACCGGATGTACACCGGGATGACCAGGTGGACGTCCTGGAACTTCTCGCCATGCAATGCGTTGATGTAGTCGCTGGGCAGCGGTGCCCTGTATATTCTTGTGAGCTTGTACCAGAGGGGGACGCCCACAAGAGCGTAAAGCAGCAGGAAACTGACTCCGACTGCCCTTCGTAACGAAATGTGACTTGCCATAGGAACAGTTTGCAGCTTTCGCTCCGACTTCTCTTTTTTGGCTCGACTTCTGGCTCTTTGGGCTCCTGCTTTGCCTATAACGTGTGCTTTTATTAATGCGAATCTAAATCAGGTAGCGAGCGCAGTTCAATTTCGTCTGGGAAAATAGAAGAAATCGAGGGTTAAGAAGAAGCCGGTTAGAACAACTCAAAAAATTTTCTTTGCCTCGCCCGACTGCTCGTGACAGACACAATGCCAGTTACAATCCCAACGGGGAAATTAGTCTATTTTGCCCTTTTTATGAAACATTGAGCAATCCTTTTCTAATGATTGTCGAGGCCTTTGGGTTCTTTTACTTTCGGTTTGTCCACGCGCGTACAGGCGTACCCACGCGGCGGGCGCCTGCGCCCGCCCTTTCAAGCCTAAAACACATTGTTATGTAGGTGTCAGAAATAGTTTGCGATTATTATTTTCAAGGCCGGTTCTTTAGCCGGCCGGCACCAAAAATAGAAGGGAAAAGACAGAGTTTGATCTCAACCTGTGCTGTGGAGCCGATTAGGGCGGACCAGGCTACGATGGGTGGCAGAGTGCGGAATCCCCTCGACAACCGGCGAGCAGACGCTCGCCGGTTGTCGATAATGACTAAAGAAGCTCGACCTGGCCTGCCCCGCACCTTCTCGCCCATCTCCGTACGTCTGGATGGCATTGGAAGCGACTTCTGACCGCCACTACGGGCCGCAGGTGCTCGCAGGCAGGTAGCTGACGCTGCAAGAAGGGAGGGGCAGAGGGCGGTATGCGTGCAAGGCTGTGCCGGCCACGTCTCTTGTACCGGGCAAACACGCAACACGCGTCTGGCAGGCGCGTGTTGCCGGCCTGAGCGCACTACTCGTAATGGGCACATTCGGGCAATGGCCAGTCGCTCACTCATGGCCTGCGACCATGCGTAAAATTCTTGGCCTCCTACGCAGTGCTTGAAAAATGAAAAAAAATAGCCGGGCATCGCATCGCAGCACAGCGCAGGCAGCAGTAGCCAGCAAGACAAGCAGCGCGCCCCCCTCGAGTGCTGGACTAACACCATGGCTGACCAGAAGGAAGAAGAGTACGTCCACAAGGTGTACAACGAAATCGCCGGGCACTTCTCGCAGACCAGGTACAAACCGTGGCCCATCGTGACCGGCTTTCTGCAGCGCCAGCCCACGGGCAGCGT
This sequence comes from Hagleromyces aurorensis, assembly GCA_030705145.1. Taxonomy (NCBI): domain Eukaryota; kingdom Fungi; phylum Ascomycota; class Saccharomycetes; order Saccharomycetales; family Saccharomycetaceae; genus Hagleromyces; species Hagleromyces aurorensis. The sequence continues at coordinate 21,602 of JANIWU010000047.1, read as the reverse complement.
GGGCATCGACGTCGGCTGCGGGAACGGCAAGTACCTTGGCGTCAATCCCAACGTGTTTCTGATCGGATCGGACCGCTCGTCGGGCCTCATTGAGTGCGCGCACACGCTGGACCCAGGCTACAACGTCCTGATCGCGGATGGCATGCGGCTGCCGCACCGGGACCGCAGCTTCGACTTCGCCATCTCGATCGCCGTGGTCCACCACTGGTCGACGCGGGAACGGCGTGTGGCGGCGATCAGCCACATTCTCAGCAAAGTACGGCCCGGCGGACAGGTCTTGGTGTACTGCTGGGCGCTGGAGCAGGGCAAGTCGCGCAGAGGTTACCACGAGGGCATGGAGCAGGATGTCCTTGCCCCCTGGGTCCTGCAGCCAGGCAGCGCCGGCACGGAGCAGTCCAAACAGAAGAAGCAGCCCGAACCGCGCGCCAAGCCAGATTTGACGAACGTTCCAGCGCAAGAAAGAGCGGAGTTTATCAGCAACTGGAAAAGAGAACAAGAGGAGCTTCGCAGACAAAGCCAGGCGCAAGAGGAGGCAAGCAAAGTCGAGGAGCTTCCAGACCAGACCAAATACAGATATTATCACCTGTACCGCGAAGGCGAGCTCGAGGAGGATTGCACGCAGGCCGGCGGAAGAGTCGTTACAAGCGGCTACGAAAGGGACAATTGGTACGTCATAGCAGAGGTACTGTAGCGCATCTTTTCCACCATGCATGGAAGCACCACAGTTGCTATGTCCTCCTGTCATGGGTGCTTCGCGGCTTGAACGTTTCTACGTACGTACATCATCATCTTCATATATATAAAATGTATGGTCGCCACACCGTACGCTGGCATCTGAAATCCAACGGTAGCAGTGTATATACGAAAGGGGAGAAATCCACGGCAGAACCAAGATATAACAGCTCTTCGGTACCTGAGGCGAGTGCAACTGCGCCATTTACAATCTCGACTATCTCTATTAGATGCCACTCATCACTCATGGGGATCAGGAATTCCACCTCTCTCACGACGAGGAGGACAAGTTGAATCAGTTCCAGACGATTACTGACTTTGCCGAGGAAGACTTACCGCTCGTCATAAAACTGCTACAGAACCATGGGTGGCAACTGGAGCAGTCGATAAGCCATTTTTTCGACTCGGATTGGAGAAACTCAGTGAATGTAGTCGAGGCAAGCAGGGCCACAGAAAACTTTACTTCACCAACACCGGTTGGTACCCCGCCGGTGATGTTCCAAGGTAATGCTTCATCGCAACGACAGCCGTTTGTCGTGTCGGAAAGCCACATGGTTCCCTCGTTGCCAATAGTCCATGCTCTTCCACCAGACTATAAGAATCGTTTCCAAATGGTTGGATTAGACAAACGAGCCAACGGAATATGGGACTTCTCCAGTGGTAGTAGCCCGCTTCTTATCATACTGCTTTTCCTACCAAGACTTTTACTAAAGCTAAGCGGCGGTATACTATCTATACTTTGGAATATCTTATCGTTTGGCTTCAATACAGGACCAGAGCAAGATAGCACTGTTTGCCGCCTACCACAAGCACCAGATGATAATCCGCTTCCCATATCAGAAATTTTACCGCAAGTGATAGACAACGAGGAGAAACTCAAGAGAGTTAACAAACTCTGCGTTAACAAACTCTCCTTCAACGAAGCTCTTGAGACAGCAAAGGAACAATTCAAGTACCTCTTGATCATTTTAATAGGCGATGCGGCAAATATGGATGAAAATGCTGTAGATACAAACTCCAGAGCATTTCTACAGATGGTTCTCACAAGTGAACCAGTCCTGTCTGTACTAGAGAAATACGAAAAAGAGCTTATAGTTTACATGAGACCAACAAAGGAGCTGGAGCCGTGGCTGGTTGCACGGGGACTAAGAATAAAGTACACTCCTGACAGTCTGTTGATTGCGAATGTTCTCAACAGTAATGGTTCCGTAAATGGTGTGACAAAACTGTCCGTCTTATCCAAGTTAAAAATAAGCTCACCTAAAAAGTTTGCCAATTCTCTAAAAGTGACAATTGAACGGTTCAACCCGGAGCTCATCGTCAGCAGATCCGAGAAAGAAGAGATACGTTTAGCAAGGGAGATCAAAGACTTGCAAGATCAAGCGTACCAGGAGTCTCTCAAACAAGATCAATTAAAAGAAGAACAGAAGAAAATTCTGGAGGAGAAGAAGCGTGTCGAAGAAGACCAGCAAAAGACAGCTGAAAGACAGAGAAAACTTCAGGCAACTTGCTTCCATCTCACTTGGTTACAAAATTGTCTAGAAAAGTTAGAGCCATCGGCAGCTCTAGATTCAGAAGAAAAGCAATGCACGCTGCAAATTAGAACAGCAAACGGAAAGAGAATGGTCCAGCGCTTCAGCGGTTCTGCAACAGCAAAGGAACTTTATAAAATAATAGGATGTCATCTATATCTTGAAAATTTTGATAGAGATCATTCGAAGTGGAAAGAAAACATTTTACAAAAGACAGACCAATTAGCTCAGGATGAGAATATTCTATGTTTTAAGGAAAATGATGCATCCGTTGAGTTCGAACTCCCTGATATCCGTCGCATTATTTCTAGCCAACTACCTCTGCTGTTAGATGAGCTTGAAACTGAGCCAGAGGTATTCAAATTTGAACTAATCTCGCCTTTTCCAAGAACTAAGATTCCCTTGGATGATGTATCGTTACTTCAAGAAATTCCGCAAATTTGGCCTAATGGAAGTTTATTAGTCGAAGAGTTCCTGGAAGACGAGGATGAGGAAGATTCCACTAGCAGTGAATCCGACAATGAAAATAATAACAACGAAGCGTCGGTTCAAGTGTAGCAATATAACCTTATATTACCACTATTGAGTCTAAGCTTCAATATATAGGACATTTAACAAAATTCTCATAATTATGATGGTCCAACTTAATCATCAACATATTCAAAGACGGTGTCTTCATAATATATAGATCATAAATTGACAAATAATTATTCATGGAAATTGTAAAATCGCCCCATATCATCTCTGGATTTTTCATACACAAACAACAAGTCCACAGAGCTTTTTAGTGTACATTGAAATTAATTGATCGATATCAGGTCCTTGAGATGGACTGCATATACCAATCAACTTCAAACCATTTCACAAGTATCTCAGGAGCTGCCGTACAAGGGGTAAAGAACTTTGGTCATTTTTCGATACTTGAAAAACCACTGAGAACAGTCTCAACATAAATATCAAATCCAAGGATAAACATACTCCGGAGTGAAGTATGTTATGGATAGCAAGGGTTCTAATTTTTAATTTATTGGTATACGAGGAAATAACATGTTATAATACAGGGGGTCTCACCGCCATTGATTTACTTTTTTTTGCTTATTCAAGGGAAAACATTCAAATTCATAGCTCTGTTGAAATATTTCGTAATTGCTTGGAATATAGTTGACTCCAAATAGTCCCTAGCATGTATTCAATCAACAAGCCTATGAAAATTTGAAGTTTTATCGGGATATTATCGTCAAGTTGGAGTTGCCAGAGTGCGAGTTGGAAAAATGCACGATAGATAGAAGAAAGATATCCACTATAAAGTTGTTCTGCAAATTCTCGTTCTTTAGTCACAAAATTTTCCAATTGAATATCCATCCTTCAATATGGATACTTGTTCCAACGTACTGTCTAAAAAAATTAACTACACTAAATTTGGATTTCATTAACTTAGTTTGGGGGGAAATTTAATACACATAGGATGGTTTAAAACAATAACTCACTCAGATATCACATTACTGAGAATCTAACATTCATTGTCTTGTTGGGGATCTCTCGCGAGGAGCGTCTCTGGTTCTGTATGAGTCTCTTGGAGCACCGTAACCACCTCTTGGAGCGCCATATCCGCCTCTTGGGGCACCGTAACCACCTCTTGGACCATCATATCCGCCTCTTGGAGCACCGTAGCCACCTCTTGGAGCACCGTAGCCACCTCTTGGGCCGTCATAACCGCCTCTTGGAGCGCCATAGCCACCTCTTGGGGCGCCATAACCACCTCTTGGGCTATCATAACCACCTCTTGGAGCTCCATATCCACCACGGCTGTAGCCGTAACCACCTCTGGGTCCACCAAATCCACCACGGCCGAAACCACCACGACCGAAACCGCCGCGACCGAAGCCACCACGGCCACGGAAACCACCTCTGGATGACTTTCTGATTGGTGGTGGGTTGTCGTCCTTCTCTACTGAAATAACGGAGCCTCTGAACTCAATGTTGTTCAATTTCTCAAGGGCCTCAGCCAATACCTCTTCGTTAGGGAACTCCAAAGCACCGGTTCCATCAAAATCTCTTGTGTTGACGCTTGAGAAGGTGGTTTCTAGGTTGTTTTCACGAGCTAGATCCTTCAACTCTTGCCACGAACAGCCTTCAGGAAGGTTTCTCAACACAATACGGTATCTCTTTGGGGGCAACTTCGAGAACATGACCTCCAAAGGCTGGTTAGCGAAGGTCTTACCGTTGACCTCATCGATGGCCTTTGCGGCAGACTCGGCCTCCTCAAATTCCACGAAAGCAAAACCATTTAGGATTTTGACCTCTTTCATGTTACCAAAGGGAGTGAAAATCTCATTCAATTCGGACTCTTGAACGTCAAATGGGAATGGTCTGACAAACAATCTGGTGTTTGACAACTCACCCTCTAAGTGAGGAGGTGGTGGGTAGTATGGCTGAGGGCCGTTGTGATAATGGTCCTGTGGACCAACGTCTCTGCGATGGTCGCGGTGCATTACAACTTCATCAGGGTGGCCGTACTCAGAAGGACCTCTTTGGTATTCCTCTGGATGCTCATTCTGTGGTTCAACTACTTCTTCCCTCTCTGGAATTTCAACGTTTTGCTCAACTTCCTCAACAGGTGGTTGTTGCTCGTATTCTTCTGACATAATAACTTCTGCTTTGCCGGTTAGCCAACTTTGTTTGCGATAATATCCGTGGTATGTTTCCAAATTGCAAATTGGAAGTGGGTCAATGGCGTTGTCTCTCATCCTGTAAATTCCTTTCTTATATACCGTCCCATAGAATTTTACGCCACTCAAAAATTTTAACGAAAAAAGTAATTGGAGGGACTGGGTGTTTTTTCCAAGCATGTGACAATGGGAAAAGTCAATGCGTTCGAAAGAATCGGTCATAAACAAACGAGCAACTTCACAAGCTTAAGCATCAGCTTGGTTCTGGCATACTCATCTCGACATAAGCCTCTGCATCATTGATTTTAACGGTACCTATTATGGCCTTTCCCAAGCGTACGCTCTCTCTATTGCCGTTCTTCAGTGCCACTTTTGTCAAAAGCCGGGTAAAACCGCTATTCGATGATCTATTTCCAGCACGTGACTAGCTGAGAAATTGGATTGTTCGGGCCCCAACGTCATCTTCTCCATGTCTTTATATTAGTAGAATCATATATATGGCTGACGCTGATGTCCTAAACACAGGTGAGGGCTTCGCAGTTAGAGAAGAGGATCTTAAGACAACAATTATATCCCTCAGCGTGCAATATGCTACGATTTCAGAGGTTTGCATCGACTTATGCACAGTCAAAGGTGCTGAGGCGCTACCCTGTCGGTGGAATTATCCATGGCTACACAGTCAAGAGAGTGCTACCGGTTCCGGAACTGAAGTTGACAGCCGTAGATTTGGAACACGAACAGACTGGGTCTCAGCATCTTCATATCGACAGTGAAGACAAGAATAATGTGTTCAGTATTGGGTTCAAGACCAACCCACCAGATTCCACTGGTGTGCCACATATTTTGGAGCACACAACGTTATGCGGTTCGTACAAATACCCGGTCCGCGACCCATTCTTCAAGATGCTCAACCGGTCTTTAGCCAATTTCATGAATGCGATGACTGGCCCAGATTACACTTTTTACCCGTTTTCTACTACCAATGGAACAGATTTTGCGAACCTCAGAGATGTGTATTTGGACGCCACACTGAACCCGCTGCTAGAGGCCGAGGATTTTTATCAGGAAGGCTGGAGATTCGAACATGTAGACCCCAACGATGCCAAAAGCCCGATAACTTTCAAGGGGGTGGTTTACAACGAGATGAAGGGGCAGGTGTCGAACGCCAATTACTATTTCTGGATCAAATTCCAGGAATCCATATATCCATCGTTGAACAACTCCGGCGGTGACCCTTCAAAGATCACTGATCTACATTATACAGAGCTCGTGAATTTTCACCAAAAAAACTATCATCCATCTAATTCCAAAACGTTCACGTACGGAAATCTCCCTCTCGATGAAACTTTAAAGAAATTGAACGATGAATTCATTGGATACGGCAAAAGAAGGATGTCAAAGGAGTTATTGCAGCCGGTAGCTCTGGAAAAGGACATTCACATTAAAAAGACAGGCCAAATAGATCCTATGTTACCAGCAGACAGACAACTAAAGGCCTCGTTCACATGGAAATGCGGAAGCCCCATCGACGTGTACGAATCATTTTTGCTAAAGATGCTTGGCAACATCCTTATGGACGGACACTCCTCACCTATGTACAAGGAGTTGATAGAGGCGGGTATAGGTTTAGATTTCTCGGTGAACTCGGGAGTAGAACCTGCAACAGCTGTCAATTTTTTCACTATCGGAGTTCAAGGTTTGAAGGATGTTGCTCAATTTGAAGCAACAGTCGAGAGAGTCTTTCAAAATGCTCTCAAGGCTCCTTTTGATAAGGGAAAAGTAGATGCCATTCTACAACAACTCGAACTTGGAAAGAAAGATCATAAATCTGACTTTGGATTGCAATTACTTTACTCCATTCTTCCAGGATGGGTTAACCAAGTTGATCCATTTGAAGGTCTCCTGTTTGATGAGATATTAGAAAGATTCAGAGAGGATTGGGCAACCAAAGAAGACGAGGTATTTTACGATTTGATCAAAAAGTATATCATCGATAAACCCAAATTCCATTTTTTGATGGAGGGTTCCGAAGACTTCTCCAAAACCCTTGAAGCTGAAGAAACGGAGAGATTAGACAAGAAATTAAGCTTGTTGAATGACGCGGACAAGGAAGTCATATACAAACGTGGACAATTGCTGCAAGAGAAACAGAACACAAAGGAGGACTTGTCCTGTCTTCCAACGTTGAAGATAGCAGATATTCCACGCAAAGGCGACACATTTGCGACATCAAACAAGACCAATGAGATACTCTATCACATTACCGACACCAGCGGAATTACTTACCTGAGAGCCAAAAGACTGCTTAACAAAGATATTCCGTTGGAACTGTATCCGTATCTGTCACTTTTTGCCGACTCCCTGACCAGTTTGGGGACTTCGACGGAAGACTATAGCACCATCGAAGATGCCATGAAACTGCATACGGGAGGGATATCCGCGAGCGTCGATGTAACCCCAGACCCGATCACATGCAAGCCTAACCTTTACTTCAAATTTGACGGTTGGTCATTGAATTCGAAGACGGACAAAATATTTGAGCTGTGGCTCAAAATCCTGGCGGAGACCGACTTTGTCAAACACAGCGACAAGCTGAAGATACTGATCCGTTCTTTGGCGTCGTCCAACACGGCGTCAGTCGCCGAGTCTGGCCATTCCTTTGCCCGTGGCTACGCATCGGCACACTTGAGTGTCTCGCGGGCCATCAGTGAAAGCATGCATGGAATCGAACAGCTGGAGCTGATCACCAACCTGAGTAAAATCCTGGACGACGAGGAGGCGTTCCAAAGGGAGCTGATAGACAAGCTAGTGCTGCTCAAAAAACACATCATCGGGTCTGACGGTCTGGAATTCTTTGTGTCGACCGACAGCATGGCGCAGGTCAACGCCATCGAGTCGCAGATCAAAACCTTTGCTGCCTCTCTGCCGCAGAGCGCGTTGACAGCTGGTGTCGACGTCGCCCAATACCCGCTTCTGCCCAACACAGGGAGCACTGATCAGACGCACTCGCTGATCAAGTTCCCGTTCCAGGTCCACTACACCGCCAAGTCACTAGTCGGCGTTCCTTACACCCACCGGGACGGTGCCCCATTGCCGGTGCTGGCCAACATGCTCACGTTCACGCACCACCACGAGGAGATAAGAGAGAAAGGCGGGGCGTACGGCGGCGGAGCGTCGTATGGGGCGCTCGAGGGCATGTTCAACTTCTACTCATACAGAGACCCTCACCCGCTGCAGTCGCTGGACACGTTCGATAGCAGCGGGGCGTACGTCCTGAACGAAGCCAAGTGGACGGCGCAGGACCTGGAGGAGGCCAAGCTGACGATATTCCAGCAGGTGGACGCTCCCATCAGCCGGAGAAACGAGGGCGTCACGCTGTTCCAGTCGGGCGTTACCGACGCCATGAGACAGACGCGGAGGGAACAGCTGCTGGACGTCTCGCCGCTTGACATCCACCGCGTCGCGGAGAAGTACCTCCTGGACAAGCCCAGCGCGAGCGCCGTGATCGGCCCGGACATCGAGCACGAGCGCCTGGCGTCGTCGTGGGAGATCAAGAACGTCATGAAGACGCTACGAGCAGATGCCTTGTAAATAGCATGCGTGCGGCCGCGCGAAGTGCCGGTCCCTGTATATACAACCGCGTGTGTCGCTCTTGTAGCGTATAGGACAATTACGCACAATAGGTTCTTCGATTCATGTGCGTGCCGCGGGCGGTAAACCGGCGGTGTGACCTTCTCCGGGTAAGAAATTGTGTGGGCCATGAGTGACCCGGCCCCCAGGCCGTGCCTGCAAAAGCGGCCGGAGTGGATGGTTTCCGTTACCCGGAGTGAGTCACCCAGCGACTGCGCACCCGAAGGCTGCAGTGCACTGCCCGGCAGCGGCACAGCGCCCGTCTTGCGGGCGCTGTGAAGCCGAAAACTACGCCTCCACCGCCAGAGACACCGTGGATCAGTCAGGTGCCAGAGCTCTGCCGCCCCCACGGCCCGCGGCCCTCACCAGCAAGCAATGGGAGTGGAAAACCCATGGTCACGTTCAAAGAAACACACCAACCGCTGCCCAGCGGCAGTCCGCGGCGGCGGCCTCGCATGCATCTATCTGACGCTACAACGGGGCCAAACCGGCTTTCCGAAACGCTCAGACTCTTGGCCAGCGCTCCTCTGCTGCCGCGCGCTGTACCACCACGTGACATCCACATGGTTGGAAACCCTGACAGAGGGAGACTGGTAGATATTCAGCCCGGATATCTCACGTGATGGTTTGATCAAAGATCACTCCATACGGTGCAGGCATAGACACAACGTCGAGAATAATTACTATATAAACCAGTAACTGAATAGACAATATTCAGATACTACTCCTCCTAAAAGAGGACAAGTTATTCACGTCTAAGACTTAACTTCACCCTCGCGATAACGCTAGCTGATTTTACCGAACACCGGATAAAATCTACAGACTCCAAACACGTTCAATGCACGTGCTACACACACATACCCGTGACGTCTGCGCGTGTCCCACACTTTAAAGTTTTTGACGGCTGGCGGCCAGGAATGCGTTTTGCAGGCCAAAGGAACGCCGCAGAGCCTGCTAATTGGGTGCAGTTGAACACACGCTGTACACGCAATGTACACCCAAGAGTATATAAGAACGATCAGCGTATGAATGGCGCAACAACAACACCTGGTTTCTCGGGTGTTGAGCAATCCACACATTGCCCGACTAAAATAGAGGGATCCTGCTAAAAGGGTGTTCGTAGAGACCTTGGCCGTATCCACACCACGGGCTATTATCTGGATAAGAGCGTCGCCGAGCATATTTAAGGAACGACCAGAGCGGAGAGTTCGAAGAACGACGGAAAGGTCCGGATATATATCGAGAGCCCAGATCTGAGCAACACTGGCGTATTCACTGCGAACTGCGACCATTCTGAGAGCCGTGTACTCGAAACCAGCACTCAACATCAGCCGCGAGCCCCAATCCCGCCAGGCAGACCGGCACCGCAGACCGCAGACCACAGACCCACAGCACACGCCAACACACGCCAAAACACGCCAACACATTTAGGTCATGAACAGCACCTCTTCGTACGCGCACACCGTCTCGACGGGCACATCTTCTGTGTTTTCCCACGAGGACGCACAGAACGGCAGCTACGACATGCGCATCAAGGAGATAGAGGAGTACTACGTGAAGACGCTGCTCAACGAGGATGACAGCGGCAGCATAGATGAGCACGAGCTGGCCAGCAGCGAGACGTCGTCAAACCACTCGTCACCCAAGAACTACACATACTACGCACCTCTGCACGACTACAGAACGTTCAACAGCGGCAACAGTCTGCTCGGAGCAGGTTTAGATGACTTCAAGGCAGGAAACCAGCAAGTAAACCCGTTCCTGCAGAGCGTCGCGCAGCAGAGCTCCCAACAGAATGCGAGATATGCTCCAAGACAGGTCCAGAACCTGCGCTCGAACCCGCCAACACCTACAAAGAAGCCCAAGAAGAACACCCTTGAGGTAGAGATCAACACCATTTTCTCACCCTCAGACGACATGCTCCCGCTAACGACCGAAAACCTCCAGAGACTCACAATCGCGGAGGACAGGAGAGCCGCTCCCGCGGCCCACAATTGTAGCTGTCAGGCGTCCATGAACCATGCGTCGCACAGCTCACACCATAACGGTAGATTACACACGCACTCGCACACACCAACGTTGACGACGGCGCCCCAACCCCAGCAACCGACAGTGAATAAGCAGCTGTACAAGACGGAGCTCTGCGAGTCGTTTACGACCAAAGGACACTGCAAGTATGGCAACAAGTGTCAATTTGCCCACGGTCTCAATGAGCTGAATTTCAAACAACGCTCAAATAACTTCAGAACGAAACCCTGCATCAACTGGACCAAACTTGGCTACTGTCCCTACGGCAAGCGTTGCTGCTTCAAGCACGGCGACGACCAGGACATCCAAATATATGTTAAGGCTGGTACCTACGTTAAACCGCATCTGGATGGCCAGGAGGAGGCTCCATTTCAAAACAACTACGTCAAGAAGAAGAATCTTCATGCTAACGTGAAGGAGTTGCAAAAAATTACCTGGTAATTGGATCTGTTGGATACTTTCATTTTTTTTTCCTTTTGGACTTTACTGGGATTACAGGTTTTCCGGGCAAAGGTGCTACCTTTGGCAGACCGGAAAAGAAAGCAATCTTCTTTCACGTTGTACAGATGCCTATGGATATCGCACTATATCTGTGTTGATAAGTTGGCAACTGTTTTACTTATGTTCTCATTTGTAAAGGGAATATGCACTATTACTTATTGGGTGTAGTGTATTTATTTATTATATAAATGTACTACCCGTACAGAATGTAACTATATATACAGTTAGCTTAGGAAAGACATATTTATTATTTCGTAAAAAGTTTAAACACTCCACTAAGAGGTCCTGCATCCCGTTGGCACATGCCATTACTTCTTTCCAAGCCCCATGGACGCGGATCTGGGCAGCCTACTTCGAAATGAGTGTGACGATGCTATCCTTCTGCTCTTTGAAAGTCTCTGATTTGCCGTCTTCGTAGTTTCGCCCGGTAAGGGAAAGATTTTTCCCGAATACATCGTGTCTGATGGATCGTCGGCGATGTCTTCAAGGTTTATTCCGTCCATATTACGCTGAATCAAATATCTCAACGAATTAAACCAAATGTTGTGGCGTTGACGTGTCGGACAGGTAAATTTTATCACCTTTTGCTCAGTTGTTACTATAATACTCTTGTAGTAGAGGCCGGCAGGATATGGGTTTGAGTCCTTAACGCTTTCCACAGCCAAAATTGCTGCTCCCCTGGTCTTGTTGTTCGAAGGGTTTTCCAGCACCGGATTCGATGTGGACCAATATAGAGTCAGTGTGTATGGATGTACCCAGAAGTATCTCTCGTGTCTGGCTTCCACACCAAAGGGACCTAACCGACGGTAGTACTTATAAAGATATTCGCCTATGACAGTCTGAGTCAAAGCCGGTATTATTCTCGGTTCGCTCAAAGAGGCAAAAGAGGCAAGTGATATAGCACCTAGAGATGGCGACCGCTGCATTAATGATGATACATCCATGACATCGTGTGGAATTGCATTGGTAGCTCCTTTACGCTTTGAATGATCTTTCTTCTGGGATTCAAATTCTCTAATTGCAGCAGATGCAGCAGCTTCAACGATCTCTTTACGTGAACCTGACGACATTACGGATCCCTTAGAATCATGTCGAGTGAGCTTCGCCTCACCAATTGGCGGTGGGCGATTGTAGTCGGACAGATCTGGAATATCAGATCCAAGTCTAAATCCACGTTTCTCAACTTCACTCAGGAGACTTTCATCACCGATATTGTGCCATCCATCTTCATTTGTATGTCTTAGTTTGTCATAATCAGTTGTTGGTAATACAACAACATGCTTAGAATCCCATTCCTGATGTTCAGAACTTCTAACTAAAGCTGTTTCTGGTATGCACATAAACCCAAGATCAGCAGCTGCATCCTTCAACTGGACTATGTTTGTAAGTGTAATATTATCAGTGTTCGAAAGTTGACTATTTCCTCCTTCCCTTTTCCCCTCAGTTCTATCCAGACACTCAGCATCTTTCATTCTTCTGTAAGCAGTTTTTTCAACAACAACGTAACCGAATTCTTCAGCACGTTCTGCCAGTTCGTTTTCTGTTAGAGATGGTTTGGACAGCTCTTGCTTTATTTCTTCGAGTTGTACCTTATCGATTGGAACCAAATTGTAATTTGCAGCCAGTTCTATGATCTTTTTTTTGGTTAATTCTTGAGCATTTGAATCAATGCCCTTCATTTCTTGCAGTTTGTTATATTCCTTTTCAGTTAAAATTTGCAAATTATGCTTCTGAGCCTCGATTTCTAGGTCATCTCTTGTGAATTCTTTATGCACTAACGCCTCATACTCTGCCGTTTCAAGAAGAACCAAATTCATCGTATGTGCTTTCTCTATTAGCTCTGATTTCGAAATTTCATTTGATTTAAATTTCATAAATTCTTCGTAATCAGGTAAACGAATCAATTTGAAATCTCTTTTAGTTGCTTCTTCCTCCAGAGAAATATCTGTCAACTCACTTGAAAGAGCTGTGTACTCATCTTCAGGAAGTACCACCATATTTTGCTTCGCAGCCATTGCCTTGATCTGCTCGATGTCTGTTTCTAAAGTTTTCAGATTCTGTAATTCGTCTCTTTCCAAGATCACAAATCCCATTTCTTCAACCTTATTGTTAATGTCCTCCTTGGATATATTCTTTAATGGATGATGAAAAGATTCGCACATTGCCTTATGGTCCGCTTCGGGAAGCATTACCATTTTTAATGCTTTTGCTCTATCATTCAAAAAGACTTCATCTATATTATCAAACTTGTCCTGCAAGTTCATTAAGTGTTCATATCTTTCTTTCTGTAATGTCACCAAACCAAGTTCGCTTGCTTTTTCTTCAACGTTTGATTCAGAGGCTTGATTTAGCACCAAGCTATCAAGTTTTGACTTCTTAACCAAACTTATATCATTAGAGATTGGTGATTCATCAAGATTTTGATCAGTAAATTCTTTTATTACATCTTCATGTCTTTTTAAATCGTTGAATAATGTAGAGTCGACCACAACAAGATCCAATTCGTCTGCAGCTTCCTGTAACGTATCCTGTGTTAATCTTTCTGCTTCAAATTTACTAAAGTAATCATACTTTTCAATCGGTATCATCATAAGACCGTATTTAGCAGCATTATTTTTAAGAATCTCCTCAGTTATTTCAATAGATTCTACTTCTGATTCAGAACCTTTACTGATGTTAGAGTCTAAGGGCGGATTGCCATCATTATTGATTTGCAGCTGCTCTAAAGGAACTACAACATAGCCCAAACTCTCAGCTTTGCTCTTTAGTTCTTGCAAATCATCCTTAGTCGTTTCTACAGCCCTCATAGTATCAACTGAAATGTTTGAAGATACATCATCAACATCATAAGGTTCAGACTCCGATTGTTTCATTGTATTCTTTGAAATTGACGAAGGTATCTGGCTATCGTTACTAGATGCATATCCAGCAGTTTCTATTCTGTGAGAAAAAGCAGAAATATTATCGTCGTCAGCATCAAAATATTCTGAATTACCTGTGGAGGTAGAATTGATTGTCAGAGCAGAGTCATTACTATTGTTATTTTTGTAGAAAGCCGAATCTGATGAACTAAAAGTGGCATTCTTTTTCGCCTTAGGGGATGTGATAGAATCAACAATCACTGGAGATAAAGTTCCAGTAAACCTTGCTGCAGACTTCGCAAGATCGTCATAAATCAGCTTCCCGTCTGGAGATCTCTTTTTCAACAAAAGTTTATACTCTTCTGTCGGTAAAACCGTGAGTTCAAAGTCTTTGGCACCATTATATATATCTGTTTTAGTTAAAATATAGTCTTTTTGACCTTCTTTCAATTTCCTGTACTCGTCGCTTGAAAGAGTAACAAAACCTAAAGATTTTGCTGGTTCAATAAATTTTTCAGGCTGTTCATTTTCTCTGCGAATAACCTGCTCGAAGAATTGCTTGCTTGCCAATACCTTTGATGAAGATTTTGAGTCACCAGTATCTTTTTTAACCTTTAATTGCTCCATAAGTTCGTTATATTTCGCATTTGGAAGTAAGACACATTCCATTTTGGCTGCTAATTTCTCCACCTCTTGCTTCGAAGGGTGCTCCAGTATATTAATTAGATGTTCATATTCAGATTTTTTGACCCAACTCATTCCTTTCAATCTGGAGATCCTTTCTATATTTTTATCTGATGGATTTTCAGCTTCTAATTTCAAAAACTCATATTCTTCTTTGGAAATAGTCACTAATCCCAAATTCTCCGCTAAATCTTTCAGCTTAGAGTCAGTGATATCCATTTTCAATTCTTCGTACTGAGTACGAGGAACTGCTATCATATCAAAGTTTTCACATAATGAGATGACCTCTTTCTTAGTAATTTCTGTCGAATTAACCTTTTGAAGATCAAGGTAGCGTTGTTTAGTTAAGATCACAAATTCTCCATTTTTGACCGAAAAATCATCATCAAAACTTTCATGATTATCAAGTCCCTCAACATCTTTCAAATGAACCAATATTCTGCCTTGTTTTTGGGCAAAATTAGCGATCTCATCTAAGGTTGGATTTTCAGATTTAGCTTTTAGTTCTTCAAAGTCATCAATAGGTAATACTTTCAGAGAGTATTTTTCTGCAGCAGTTAGCAGTGCTTCTTCAGTAGGATTTTCAACACTTCGCAATAACTCATTATGTTCCTGTTTGGAAATAGCAGTCATGTCAACTTTTTCACAAAGTCGTCCGATATCTTCCACAGTGGGGGTTTCGCTTATTTTCAGTAGATCGTCAAATTGACTCTGGCTAATAAAGCACATTTCATAAATCTTCGCCTTTTCTTTTAGGAATTCCACAGAAGGATTGTGTATTTCATCTTTCATTGAACTTAAATCCGCTTTTGATATTAATTCCATATCATGTTTTCCTGCTATGTCTGCCAAATGTTCTAGAGATGGAGATTCTATCTCCTTTTTCAATTCTTTCAACTCTTCTTTATCAATTAATGTAGCATCCAAGTCGGATACGATACTCTCTAAATAATCTCTAGTAGGATTTGCCCATTTGTTGTAGATTGAGGTTTCTAATATACAATGTCCAGTGAGATTGGCATGATGGTTTAAATATTCCAATGAAGGGTTCTCCAAATCATTTTTAATTTTCAAGTAATCTTCTCTTTGTAAAATTTCATATCCATAGCCTTTTAACTTTTCCTTTAAATCTTCTTCAGAATATATGGCTTCTTTCAAATCCTCATTTATCTTATTATATTCCTCAAAAGGAATAGCTTTCAGATCAAATTTTGAGCATAAAAATAGGGTGTCATCTCTCGTCATGGAATCAATAGGATGAGATAAAATCTCATGTTCGGATTTTGGAATGGCGACATGGTCCATTTCATCCAACCTTCTTTTGATATCTTCCAAAGTAGAGGTTTGAATATTAGTTTGTCTCAAATGAGATACCTCCTCTTCTGGTAAGGGAACAAACCCTAAAGATTTTACGAAAGAAAGAATATATTTCTGGTCTGTCGGTTTCTTTTTTAGGTCTTCGAACTCATCTTTATCGAGAACATATAAATTTTGCTGAGTCGCTTTTTCAATAATGTGCTCTTTTGATGGAAATTCAAAGTTGCGTTTCATATCTTCGTAAATTTCTTTCTTAGTCAAATAATAACCTTTATCAGTTGCATATGTAGCTAACTTTTCTTCAGATGGATTTGCTAACGTATCTAACAAAGAGTTGTATTCAGCAGTATTCAACAAAACATAATCTTTTTCTTGGGCACTTGCTTTCAAAGTTTCTAAAGAAGGTCTTTCCAATGCATGAATCATCTCCTCAAGTTTTGAACTTTCTATTACAGTATATGAATTTAGTTTCGCCTTCTCCTTCAAGTAGCTTAATGTAGGGTGCTCCATATCTTCCTTGAGTTTACTTAGTTCAAGTTGAGAGATTAAAGTTTCACCCATAGCCATTGCCTTATTAGTCAAGTATTCTTTGTCAGGGTTTTCGATATTCTGTACCATAGAATTGAAGTGTTCTTCCTCTAACAAAACCTGATTCTTTTCCGATGCCAGATGCTTTAATGTATCCATCTCTATTTCTGAGATTTTTAAATATTCTTCTGAGTTAACGGCTATTTTTCCATAATTTTCTAACTTGGTTTTTAAATGGTCTAGTGTTGGCATTTCAGCGGAGCTTTTTAATGTTGAGTATTCGTCGATTGGCAAGATTGTGCATTGTGACCTTTCAGCCATTGATTTGAGATCTAGAAAAGAAGGGGCTTTCAGATTTTTGTATTCTTCGAGTGGTATAATTTTACAGCTAATGTCAGAAACTTTCTCCCTTAAATAAACTTCCCCGGGAGAAGACCATTCCCCCACCTTGGCTTCTAAATCTTTAAACTCAAGGTCTTTCATAACTTTATAGCCGTTATTTTCCAACCTTTCAATCATAAGATCTTCACTATAGGATACTCTTCTCTTCTTCTGGTAATCATCATTTGGTAGTGCCACAACATCATAGTCCTTCACAGTTTCTACTATATTTCGATTTGCATCTTTTGGTGTAGTATTTCTCGTTATAATACTATCATATTCTCCTTGTTTCAATACTTTTAGTCCAAAAACTTTCGCATATTCGTTAATATCATTCTCAGATATTTTAATCATTTCATCGAGACTGAAGTTGTTATCTTCAATTTCTATGGGATCATCCATAATATTGCTCGTCACACTGTTTGATTCATCATCGCTATTCTTTACCATAACTTGGTGTCTTTTTCTTCCTATGCCCTTTAATCTGTTGATAGCTATATGAGCTGCTGTCAATTTCGCTTTCAAAGAACTCAAATCATCACTCTCATCTATTGATTTATTGGCCATTTCAGCTTCTGACTCGAATTGTTTTATTTGATCAGTCAAATATGATACCTTGGAACTAAGTTTCTCATTAGCCTCATTAAACTTGAATGTATTCGCTTCTATTTCGGATCTTAAATTATCATTTATGGTTCTTTCTTCAGCAAACTTTTCTGTCAATTGCTCGACTTGTAGACCCAGATCCCTATTGGCTTCTTCCAGCTTTTCAGAATTTGAACTGACGTTTAAGTACTCTAATTCTTTTTTATCAAACCTTTGGGTTAATACTTCCAGTTCTGAACTAAGGTTTTTCAAATCCTTTGACTTTTTATAATTTTCAGCTTGAAGTCTTCGACATTCTACCAAAAGATTTTCACTCAATCCCATGACAAAGTTCATATCTTTCCCCGAATTTGCTGATATGACAGCGTTGTGCGAATTGCTTCCTGAAAACATTGGCATTGTGTTTGTTTTATCACGTCTGTTTAAAACTCTCGAGAATCTGTTACCCTTTTGTTGTTTTGTAGGGTTTTGGTTGTTTTGGTCATTCTGAATATCAGTTTCTGATCGGGTAGGTCCATCTCTTTGTGTTCTTTTGGTCTCTTCATTGATTTGTCTATGGATACTCTCCAGTTGTGATAGCAACGACTGTCGCTTGTTTTCAGGTTGTGACATCTGTAAAATACGTTATTGGGCACCAACACCTACTGAAATATTTAGAATGCAATGCAAAGTAATTCTAGAGATACAGTGATCAACACACACTTTGTATTTCTCGAAGATAATGCTTTTATACTTTTATGTTTCACTTTACGGTTTTGTTTTCATTAAGGGAACCCAACGTTCGCGATTTGATGGGGAAATACAATAATTATCTGGCGTGAGTTCAT
This sequence comes from Hagleromyces aurorensis, assembly GCA_030705145.1. Classification (NCBI taxonomy): domain Eukaryota; kingdom Fungi; phylum Ascomycota; class Saccharomycetes; order Saccharomycetales; family Saccharomycetaceae; genus Hagleromyces; species Hagleromyces aurorensis. The sequence goes on along the minus strand of JANIWU010000047.1, from coordinate 3,306 downwards.
CGGCCTGCAGGATGCACATGAAAATAAAATCACATGACTGGTATTAGGATATAATTTCTAGACCAACAAAGATAGGATGAAGTACATGATTCAACAAATAGTGAGAATGTTTTCAAAAACCCTGTAAACTTCTATGAAAGACTCTATTTGTTATAGCTATATGAAAGCATGCCACTTGCTTTGGAAGTTATCGTTTTAAAGCAAAATGCAAGCTTGTAAACTCGAAAATTAATTTCTCAGACAAATACCCTCGTTATCTGCCCACTCTTTGACAGTAGTTTCATCAATGCTGTCAACAAAGGGATTGATAGTAGCCAATTTTTGAAGTAGTTCCTTGATTGTGATTGGTTGGAGCGTGTAGATCTTTTCTAGCAGGGTAGGGGAGTCTTTTATGAGAGAAGATAGGTAGGCATATGTCTCTTTTTTAGTATCTCCACCACTCTCTGAATTCACAACTGTTACGTCAAGCACCTGTGAAGCAGCTTGTAGCATTTCAACCATCTGACTTTTTGTTTTTCCAGATTTCAGCCCCATAGAACGCACGCTCTGTCTTAATGACTTTGCAGATTGTGACAGAATTAAATCAGGGGAGCTTATAATATTTGGAGTGCCAGGTTTGACCACATTACTCTTTATCTCCACAATAATAGAATGTTCAGTTTGATCTGTTTCGTCGCCATCGTCTTCGTAATTATCGTCATAACCTTCAGTTTCGGTGTCCGGCACCATTGAAGAAACAGTTAACTCAGGATCAATCACCATACTTTTATCAATTTTCCTGTACTCTTTCTTTGACACACGGCATCTGATATTCTTGAAGCTTCCTTTCGAAGGCGAATACGTTTTTTTCAAGATTATTTCGTCTGGGGCATTCAACACAACATTACTTAAAATTGTGGATGTTCTCGTGGCCGGCACTTGAACGTTAGTTGTTCTGGATTTGATATTTCGTGAGCTAACATTCGATTCCTTTAATATAGGGGATATCAATTTGTTAACTGCTTTGAATGACTCCTGCGTTAGATCAATAATTGTCTCGTCATGAAGAGAAGTATAAGAATATTGGGTAGCGTTTTCGATCGGAATTTCGACAAGCGATTCATTTTCACTATCGGAGACGGTGATTCTTCCGAAAGCTTCTGCCTCAGGTCCAGATCTATCATTTTCAGGTATATTTAACTTGGCTTTTGGGGTTTCTATAGCATCGATTTCTCTTGCACTGCAATTTTCGAGACCTCCTGTTTTCAAACATCCACTCGAATTTTCCTCTTCCATAACTTGTGACAGGGAGATCAGTGGAATAAATACGTTATCTTGAGATTTATTACGGAGAGTCTCTGGGGTTTTTCTGATGGGAGATAAGTCTACTTGTGAAGCTGCCTCCCACAAACTATCATCTGTTGATTGCAGCTGTGATTCCTCCTCCGTACCGTAGAGATAGTTGTATACCTCACAAATTTCTTCTTTGGCAGCATTTGGGAAATTGTGTTTGATTATTTCAAATATCTTACTCCATTCTGCCGCGTTGTAGGTGTTGTATACGACCTGGTTCCTACTTTTAGTTCTCTTTAACGCCTTTTTACCCCGTTTGCCATTGTTTTGTCTTTTATTTCGTTTATTACTCATCAATTCTTTCACTTTATTGGATTTTCCTGAAAGGAGTTTCAAGAGGTTGGGACCATCTTCAGATAGACAATCTGCAGCGTCCCTTCGCTTGTTATCCGATCTTTTTCGGCGCACCGGAAAAGGCAAAGATGGCACATTCTCTTGTAAAGAGGCCTCTGAGTATTTGAAAGTGTTGATTTTGTTGCGAAATTCAGACTCTGTTTCAAACTCATCTAGCCTGCTTTGAATTTGCGTATTGATGAATATATCGTTGGAGGGCGTCTTGGATATCACGCCAAATTCGTCCGGTTGACAAGACAGTTGTTCTTGAATCCTTAAATTGTAGTCGTTAGTTCCAGAGCCGGATCCAGAAGCCTTCAAGACATCTTCAAAGCGGTCTCCAGCTGAAAAAGTGCGGGCTTTTTCCTCTGAAATCGGCAAACGTCTCGCTGAATTCACCTCAGCAGCCTCCTCTGTCAGCTGGATTTCTGTTGCCTCACTATCAATACTCTGGGCAACATCACGGTTCTGTTCTCCATAGTGGTGAAGCATGTGTGAGGCAGTTGAACCAGTATCTGAATACCGCTGTGTCCGGTGTTGTGCATCTGCAGTCCTCCCACTGGACACATCTCGTCTGGGAATCGCAGTTTGTGCAACTGTATTCTGCGTGGCCGGTTGGGATATCGTATCCTCCGTATTGCGGATGTCTGTCATGTTGCTGTCCTGTTCCTGTGTTTCAAGTGACGAATCGAAAAGTTCTGGCACTTGTGTTTGCAGAAGTGCCTCTTGATCCGCAGTGTCTGCAGTCAACTCATTGCCGTCCTCTTCATTTAGAAGGCCGAGATTTCGGTATGCCCTATCGTAGTCCATATAAACATGCGTTAATAGCGGTGCTGTGATATATCATTCAATGTCATACGTGTCAGGCGCCATTCTCCTATGCGCGCAGCTCTTGAATGTCAATAAATAGAGTGCTACATCACGTGGTTAGTTTGAGCCGGAAACCACCTCAGACACAACCGGTTTCTGAACACAGGGCGAATTTCCAACCCGATTATATGGTTCAGCGTCTAGTTGGCAAAAACGGGGAGGACTGACCAGGCACCACTGACAAAATCTCCAACGCTCGAAAGTGAGCATGGAGAATTTTTTAATATTTTGGTGCTGAAAATCCCAATTCAGGCCATGGTTGAAACCTGCAGACGTCAGCCTAATAAATAAAATTCAGCGGCTGTTTCATGACAGAAATGAAGTTTTATTACACCTCCGGCGGTTATGTACATTTATGTACAAACGATAAAATAGAAAACAAGACACAGTTCCGTAGGAGGTTCCGACGCCGAGACAGCAGCCGAAGTTCCCTGGTCTACCAGGTCTCGCATACCCATGTTCGTACATAACGATACTTCTGATTTGCAGAGACGCCGTTTACCACGGCCAGGAAGCTCTACTTCCTGTTTACAAGTGCCTACTACTAACAGTGCAACGCTTCCCCGTGTCCGAGCTGCATGCTCTTTCAGATTATAGACCAGCCGTGCAATGTCCCATATTGTTTGCCCCGGCGATCCTCTTCACCGGCACCGGGCTGGCGTACTTCTCAAACCGTTGCGTCCGATATGAAGCCGGCTTCGGACCCGAGAATTCTCCCCAAGATCGGACAAACATCACTATCAACGTATTCACGCCTTTACACTGTGTGCA
>JANIWU010000046.1:0-98615 GCA_030705145.1 Hagleromyces aurorensis | reverse complement strand
GTTGTTGCTGATGCCTTACTACCAGTGCCAGCCGCACCATCACGCGTCGACATCTTTCGTAACGATTGTCTATTCTACAACAAACTTCAATCAAATTTGTATGGGCGTGTGGTCTAGTGGTATGATTCTCGCTTTGGGCGAACTGTTAGCTTAAACTGGCAGTGTATAACCACAAGCATGCGAGAGGCCCTGGGTTCAATTCCCAGCTCGCCCCAATTTTTTGCACTTTCTAACTTACGGCGTACAGGCCCGCCCTACGTCCATCTTGCTGTTTCAGTCATCCGTGATACGTTCAAATTTCCCTCTTGTGGAAGACTATGTTTTCTCAACAGCGGAAACGTCCCAATTCCTTCTGCCCGTGCTCTGCTCTTTTGTCAGAACTCCGAGTCCTAATCTTCATCTCCGTATTGTTTCCGCCAATCACGTTTTCTTGGCAAAACCGATATGGTCTATATAACCTGCATACAACCATGCACCGATGTGTAAGACAGAGGTCGAAGCAGCATTTTTAAACAAAGCACAGCTAAAGTCCTGAACTAAGATGGAATCCAGCACCACAATGTCCGATCTGCAATTGACCATCAACGAGTCCGAAAAGCCGGAAAGCAAGCCACACGACTTCCAGTACTTCCGTGTCCCTCCTGCCAAAGAAGACCCACACTACCGGGATGACAAGATCAGCGTCAATATCGGGAAAAACGACTATTTTACCATTATCAGCGGAGTAACTCCGCGTCCAGTAGCGTTTGTGTCGACGTTGTCCAGGAACGGCGTTCCAAACGTTTCGCCGTTTTCCTTCTTCAACGTCGCCCTCGCAGACCCTCCAATATTCAGTCTGGGCATCTCAGCACACCCAAGCGGCTCAGTCAAGAACACCGCCAAGTACATAATGGAGTCCGAGGAATGCGTCATTAACATCATCAGCGAAGACTTCATCAAGCAGGCGAACTTCGCCTGCGTGGATGCCCCGGAGGATGTCAACGAGTTCGAGCTTGTGGGCCTTACCGAGGAAAAGGCAGACATCGTGAAGGCTCCAATGGTCAAGGAGTCCGTTTTCTCCATCGAATGCAAACTGTATGCATCGCACTCCATTCCAGCCGAGACATACACCAAGGACACACCGGGCCACGTCTTTCTGCTCAGAGGGATCAAATTTCACATCAGGAAAGACGCGTATGACGAGTCCAACGGCGTTATCGACATCAAGAAACTACGCCCTGTTAGCAGGCTTGGTGGTGTTTGCTACGGCAGAACCACAGAGGGCTACGAGATAAAGAAGCCCAGGAGGACTGTGTATGAGAAGTTTGACCAAACCTATTGATCGGCCCCTGCGCAACTACTAGCACGCAGAGTATTAAATAAGCTTGTATGTACGCTGCTCACCTCACTCTGGGAGCTGGGAAAATAGTATAAAAGTTAACTTTTATTTCACTGATCATATATGTATGATAATATAGTACAAGTTATGTAATGAAATTTAATAGCACCGAAAAGCTCGGTTTATTCCAAATGCGATTGAATGTCTATCAAATTTTGCTCGAAAAAGGTGAAGCGGAAGGGAGCGTCCCTCTCTAATCAACCTCTTCAACGGTTGGGCCCTCAGCTTCTGGAGCTGGAGGAGCACCGGCACCTGGGAAACCGCCTGGTGCAGCACCTGCACCTGGAGCACCGCCAGCTTGGTACAACTTAGTCATGATTGGGTTGGCAATGTCTTGCAACTCCTTCAATTGGTCGTCAAATTCCTCCTTGGTAGCGGTGGTGTTGCTGTCCAACCACGCGATGACTTCGTCAGTCTTCTTGGTGACTGCCTCCTTGTCAGCTTCCTCTAGTTTGTCGCCGGCCTCAGAGACAGAGCTCTTCAAAGAGTAAGCAATGGACTCCAATTGGTTCTTAGAAGCAATTCTGGCAGACTCCTTCTCGTCTTCCTCCTTGAACTTCTCAGCTTCGGAAACCATTCTCTCGATGTCCTCCTTGGACAATCTACCCTTGTCGTTGGTGATGGTGATCTTACTAGACTTACCAGTACCCTTCTCGACGGCAGAAACGTTCAAGATACCGTTGGAGTCAATGTCGAAAGTGACTTCAATTTGTGGGACACCTCTTGGGGCTGGTGGAATACCACTCAACTCGAACTTACCCAACAAGTTGTTGTCCTTCGTTCTAGCTCTTTCACCTTCAAAGACTTGAATCAAGACACCTGGTTGGTTGTCAGCGTATGTGGAGAAAGTCTCGGACTTCTTGGTTGGGATGGTAGAGTTTCTTGGAATCAACTTGGTCATGACACCACCAGCAGTCTCAATACCCAAAGATAGAGGAGCAACATCCAATAGCAATAGATCTTGGGTCTTGGAAGATTGGTCACCAGTCAAAATAGCAGCTTGAACTGCAGCACCGTAAGCAACAGCTTCATCTGGGTTGATGGATCTGTTTGGCTCCTTACCGTTGAAGTAGTCAGTGACCAACTTTTGAACCTTTGGAATTCTGGTGGAACCACCGACCAAGACAATTTCGTGAACTTGGGACTTGTCAAGCTTGGAGTCTCTCAAGACCTTCTCGACTGGGTCCAAAGTGGATCTGAAAAGATCAGCACACAATTCTTCGAATCTGGCTCTGGTGATGGAAGTGTAGAAGTCAACACCTTCAAATAGGGAGTCGATTTCAATAGAGGTTTGAGCAGAAGAAGATAGAGTTCTCTTAGCACGTTCACATGCAGTTCTCAATCTTCTTAGAGCTCTTTGGTTGGTGGTCAAGTCCTTCTTGTTCTTTCTCTTGAATTCTTGAACGAAGTGGGTGACCAATCTGTTGTCGAAATCTTCACCACCCAAGTGAGTGTCACCGGCAGTAGCCTTGACTTCGAAGATACCGTCCTCAATGGTTAATAGAGAAACATCGAAAGTACCACCACCCAAGTCGAAAATCAAAACGTTTTCCTCTTGGCCCTTCTTGTCCAAACCGTAAGCAATGGCAGCAGCAGTTGGTTCGTTGATGATACGTAGAACGTTCAAACCAGAGATAGTACCAGCATCCTTGGTGGCTTGTCTTTGAGAGTCGTTGAAGTAAGCTGGAACGGTGACGACAGCGTCGTTAACGGTGGTACCTAGGTAGGACTCAGCGGTTTCCTTCATCTTACCCAAAACCATGGAAGAGATCTGTTCTGGGGTGAACTTCTTGGTCTCACCCTTGTACTCAACTTGGATTTGTGGCTTACCGTCGACGTCAACGACCTTGAATGGGAAGTGCTTCATGTCACCTTGGACCTCAGGGTCACTGAAGTTTCTACCAATCAAACGCTTGGCGTCAAAGACAGTGTTAGCTGGGTTCATAGCGGCTTGGTTCTTAGCAGCATCACCAATCAATCTTTCAGTGTCGGTGAAAGCGACGAAAGATGGTGTAGTTCTGTTACCTTGGTCATTGGCAATAATCTCAACACGGTCGTTAGAGAAGTGTGCAACACACGAGTAGGTAGTACCCAAATCAATACCAACAGCTTTAGACATGATTATTTTTGTATAATCCTATACTTTGTCTTAATGGAGTATTATAGAACAGAATTGAACTTCGAACAGTCAACAATTGCCTCAATTGCCGTTTCCACATTTTACTACCTTTATATACTTTTAGTTCAACAGCTGTTGAAGGATCTAAGCTTTTACCGAAATCTTCTAGAATATTCCACAATCACATGACCATCACAATCTTTCTGTATCTAGAGAAATCTCTATCCTTCCATCGACATCCGTTCATACGGCTCGTTAATGGCTATGACGTCTTGCGCACCTGCTGAGTAAAAGCCGCTGTGAGTGACGACCCTATTTGAAACCGAAAGGTGTGTCCATGAGTTGGACCCAATCAAGGCAAAAATACGCATACTCGGAGGCGTTTTCTTTCTGCACACGACTGCGACCATGGCATTCCTTACTCAAACATTATAAACGCTTGACAGAGACCTTTTAGAGCTTCTTTCACCATCAATGGGCCAGAGACTTCGCCACTCAGATGAAGCGCAACAGTAGTCATTGGGCATTTCGCATTGTGCTTTTAGGTGCGAGAAAAGCTGTGCTTCATGTATTTGGAACTTAATCTCTGAACACGGGTCTCATCTGAATACCTCTTTCTTGCCATTGAACCTCTATGTACCCTTAGGGGGTAGAGAACGGATCTTCTTAACAGTGGCCCCTGCTAAGCTGTCTTCCAAGCAAGAACAAAGAGAGAAAATCTTGTGTCAAATAAACTGTGCAAATCCTACATCTTGCCAGGGCGGAGATTCTAGCTGTGAACACTGGAGGAAATCTCAGCTGCTGCCAGACACTCCCTTTTCGCCGTGGTACACAGAGTACTATGCTGGGAAGACCCTAGATTGCAAAACAACGCTAGATGAGCTCTTTCTCTCACCTTTTGGCAAGTGAATGCAGGCTACAATGGCATTCCTTCTGTTTATCAAGCAAACGTCTTGCAGATGCCACGAGTTCAGAATTCGTGCGCTGTGAGTGCACGTTTCCTACACGCCTTATAAATGATACAAAGTGTAGCTAGCTAATTGACCCCATCACTGCTTCTTTTGTGCTGCTGCTGGAGGTTTTGTCAATTGATACTGCGAAATTGTCACCAATAGGCTCTTGAAGTTGTTGTAAATTTGCTTCACTAGAGGTGGCACCGAAGGGTGGGAGATGATACCGTCGAATCTAACCCTCCATTGGGCAAAGGCTCTCTGCATGTATTTGGAGTTCTCAAATCTGATCTTGACAAAGAGTACATAGATGATGAAGATTATCCACGACCTTGGGTAGAAAAGCAATGCCTTGAAGAACAAAACCACGATTGTAAAGAACTCACTGGTTCCGACAAACTGCATCAGCTTGTCGTTATAATCGCGGACAAAGCTGTCAATAAACTTGATGACCTTGCTGTTTTCCATGCTCTGGTTGAAGAGCTTTGGCAGTATATTGCCCTTTAGATAGACGAGGAAGTGGAACAACGAAAACACTGCATATGGGATCAATGAAATCGTGAATCTTGGTGTCAAAAACCAGATAATTGCAAGGGCAAAATATAGGAAGTTCTCATTCGTCATTAGGGCGCCTGCCGATGCATTACGCTTAACAGTAAAGTGCTGATAAGTTATAATTCCAAATGACTCAATAACACCAACGTAGGCTAACCTGTAGAATGTTTCTGCAAACGTTAGACAGTACAGTAAACTTGAAAATACCACTGTTGTATGACCCACGAACCATGCGAATTGCAAGCTTTTAGCTAGTTTGAAAAACTTCTCGCTGAAAGTCTGGGTGACAGGTTCTTTGACTTCTGCCATGTTTGTTGAATCAAAAAATAGTTTGAAAGGATATATCTATGACGTTCAAAACCCCCAATGCCTTCTTAGTGATAAATCGCTTTTGTCTTTAGGACCTATCCTTAATTTTTTCAGTTCCCTTATATATGCGTGTAACTTTAGGGACGAAGTGACAATCTCCCTTTGCTGCCGAGCAAGCATAGAAATGTACTTTATATATTACAGAGTAAGCAAAAAAGTTATATCATTTTTTAGGTTTGCGCTTCTTGATAAGCTTCGACAGATCATTTACATCTTTTTCAGAGCCCATAGCATGCTGTAGAAGACTTTGTAGCATTTCCTGATGCGTTCTTTTCCCCAGTGATTTTCCACTGGCCTCATCTGCCAGGTCTGCCAAGTCCTCATTGACTCTTTCCAAACTTTCTTCTAAGTCTGTCTTTCCCTCCTTGATAGCGCCTTGCAAAAGTTTCTGCAATTCCCCTAGATGCTGCTTCCTTTCCGTTACTGTCACTGCTTCCAGGTCTGTGCACCATCTCATTGCCTCCGCAAGTTTCAAATATGCATTCAGAAAACGTGGAGTCTTTGGGTCCAATTTCAGAGCCTCTTCGTAGTCTCTGACTGCCTTAGTGAAATCTTCTACTTCTTGATCCAAATCTCCGAGCATCTCGTAAATTTCGGCTAATTTCTCATTGTTTTTGTCGTTCATGTACATTATCCGCGCCCTGTAGAGCAACTCTATGGCGTTTTCAAAGAGGTTTCCTTCCAGATATGATTTGAAGGTCTCGACGACAGATACTTCTGGATCATCATTGTCTTCAACATCAGAATCCTCTAATTCTCCTTCGATCTCTGTATTTTCTGTGTCTCCACGATTCTCCTCCTCTTCTCCATTACTACTTCCGTCAATATCATCCTGGAGCCCTTCCTCTTCGTTATTATGTTGTGGTTCTCTCTTGTCTTGGAGATCCTCCTCTTCGTTATCAAACTGATACAACCTCTGGTTTAACTGAGCCGGACCTTCCTCTTCCTCTTCCTCTTCATTGTCATCGTCTTCATCGCCCTCATCATCGTCACTGTCACCATCGTCATCATCTCCTTCCTCCCCTCCAGCATTGAACATGTCATTGCTGGATAGACCAATTTTGTAAAGAACATCGGCCAATTTTAGGTACGCATCAGCATATTGAGACTCCAAGTCAAGGATTTGTGCGTAGCATTTTCCTGCATTTTCCAAATCATTGGAGGCCGTGAACTTGGCTCCCTCAATTAACAACCCCTTGATATCCTTGTCCATTTTTATCTTGAGACCAAAATTACGCTTTGGGTTTTAGCTGATGCATGTAGTTCTTTGGTGGATTTCGTTCTTTAATAGTGATTCCTGAGTTACAACCGAGTCACGTGAAATATATAACCATTGTGCAATTTCCTTCCTAAAGCATTATTGAATGCACTTCCGGAATTGTCGGTTGAACTTCGGCATAAAGCTTAGCCATCCATTCCATCACACTAGAAAATTTTAATGCTCTGGGTTCTGTTGGAATCTACTATGTAATACTTGGTATCATCTATATTTAATTATATCTCTAAAAACCACGTGCCAAAGTCCGAAGTTGTGCGTCTCCTAAAAGGAGGGAATTGGCATTCAAGTAACGTCCATGGCAGGCTCCTTTTTAGTACATAAAGGGTGTAAAAATTATATCAGCAGAAGTGGTACTTTATATGTATAGTTAATCAGACACCAATAATTTAAGTCGTAACTGAAAGAAAACGAATACAAAAACAAGCTAAGAGGGGGCGATAAATTCATTGCGATACCTAAAAAGTCATTCGTTATAAAATTGACATCTCTTGAATATAAAACCAATATTTTATTGTTGGGGGGTATGTTGGCTAGTTTCTTACTGAAGAGTATGCTTAATATCCTCCAGGCACAACATAATATCACCCATTTAAATCTTGAGCTAAAAAGACATTTTTTACCCCAAAATCCATATATTATTCTAAACAAATATTTATTTCAAATAATAACACGCATAAAATCGATTCAAAACGATGAACAACTGCTGTGAAGAAGTTTGGCTGCTCTATGCGTTGTTCTTTCGAAATGACATTGATTGTATTCGGTCCGTTTCATGTGATTTACCCGACTTTCGATCTGTACAAGAACACAAATAGACAGAAATACATAAAAACGCGCCGTCATGTTTCCACCTTTCATCGGCATATATACAGACAGTAGGTCCAACTAATACGCGTTTTATCTCAGTAACTTCAGTTTTTGGAATGTCAAATCAGGATCCAGTAAAGAAGGAAGACATGGACTTTCCAATGGGCATTGGAATGGGCGTGGCCAAGACTGATCAGACACGTGAAACATTTGACACACAGCCCAAGGTAGACGACCAGCATGTCCCTGAAGCCAGCACCTCTCCTTTTATTCAGAACGGAGCTGGAAACCCAAATGAGGGTGGTCTAATGAATGGTGCCCAACCAGAATTGCATTTTACATCGGGAACCGAATCGACAGTCCAAGGCCAGGTCTTGCCAGATCAACCAGAATTAAAAGTCACTCGCCGCAAAGTCACCGGATATGTGGGGTTTGCCAACCTACCAAAGCAATGGCACAGGAAGTCCATCCGTAGAGGTTTCAACTTGAACCTGCTCTGTGTCAGCCAAAAAGGTTTAGGGAAAACAACGTTGATAAACACTTTGTTCAACAGAGATCTAGAAAGGAACACACGCTCAGAGGAGGAGTTGAAAAAAGAAGACGATTCAGAAAAGCCTGCTTCCGAAAGTGAAATCCAGAAAACAAGCTTTGTAAGGATTGACACAATCTCCACGACCATCGAAGAGAACGGTGTGTCGTTGAAACTGACGGTTGTTGACACCCCGGGTTTCGGTGATGCTATTGACAACACAGACTCTTGGAAGCCAATTATTGAAGAAATCAATGCTCGTTTTGACCAATACCTAGATGCTGAGAATAGAATCAACAGGGGAAACATCGAAGATAACCGGATTCACGCCTGTCTCTATTTCATAGAGCCCACGGCGCACTTTTTGAAGCCTCTAGATCTAGAGTTCTGCAAGCAAGTACATGATAAGTGCAATTTGATCCCTGTTATTGCCAAGTCCGATATTCTGACAGAGGAAGAAATCGCAATCTTCAAGAATAGGATCAAGAACCAACTACTTGAGGAAGGAATCGAGCTGTTCGAACCTCCTGTGTACTCACAAGATGACGACGAAACTGTCAGGGCCGCCAAAACCCTTTCTGCCAAAGTACCTTACGCCGTTGTTGGCTCCACCAATTTGGTCACAAATGAGAAGGGCGAACTTGTAAGAGGACGTTCCTACCCATGGGGCATCATAGAGGTGGACAATGCTGAGCACAACGACTTCGTTTATCTGCGCGACCTGCTGATCAGACAGTACTTGGAGGAATTGCGGGAGAGAACTGATTGTCAGCTGTACGAAAAGTACAGATCTGAAAAGTTGGTAAAACTGGGTATTAAGCAGGACAACTCTGTTTTCAAGGAGTTTGACCCGGAGACGAGGCAGAAGGAGGAGAAACAATTGCATGAGGCCAAGCTGGCCAAGCTGGAGGCCGAAATGAAGAGCGTCTTTCAGCAGAAGGTCAGCGAGAAGGAAAAGAAGCTACAAAAGTCGGAGGCAGAGCTCTTTGCCAGGCACAAGGAGATGAAGGAGAAACTCACCAAGCAGCTGAAGGCGCTGGAAGAGAAGAAGCACCAGCTGGAGATATCGATCAACAACCAGGTGACACAGTCGCCTGCTCAGCCAAAGAAAAAAGGATTCTTGCGTTAGAGTGTGAGTGATCCAACCCCATTTCACACGTCGGCTGACTAGTCCAGCTTTCTTCGTGACAACTGCGTCCTCATCCCATGTACATCTAGCTTTTTTTATTTTCTATTTTATTCTATTACGTAGTAGTCCCACAGTAACTACATCTTTGTTTTCTACCAATCGAGTACAAGAGGGCCAGGGTAACCAATGCCTAACGTACGACAATGCAACCTTGCTCTCCGCAAACCAGCACCGAGAATGAGTACGAATATGTATTGTTCTGCAGCAAAAATAGCGTTTTCGTTTTTCCTAGACTAGCTTGCAAAAGACTGGGCATCGTCTCTTCTGTAGGGCACTGGGCGTAAAAACTGATCTGCAGAATATATTTGTCACCACGGAAAAAGAAAATAGTTAATACAGCGGAAAGATCTCAGCAAGTATATAAGGACACCGCTAACATCCGATGCCAGAAACTATTTGCAATTATGGAATGAACTGACCCAGACGCAACGGTTTAACATTGCAAGTTAAATATGAGCTCTTTGAAAATTCAGATTGAAAATATTCATTGTAGCCAATGTGTTGTGTTCATTAAATCACTTCTCGGAAAATACTTTGTTTTCCCACAGAGCACAGCAGCCGGACGCGCTGAAAATGATCAAATCACCGATAATAGTTTTACCGGCTACGGTTCCATTGCGCCAACCAGAAGCATAAGCCACTCAGGCGACTCCAGTGCTAAGATTGATGCCACCAGTTTCGACGTTGACTGGGAGAATGGCGTAGTCAGCGTCTACTACCTAAACCAGTCGGACACACAGAACAACGACAAACTATCACACGACGTCCAGGAGCTGTTAAGCGACGCTGGCTTTCAAATCGAGGATGTGTACTATATGAACGACGCCGAAGCTGGCACGTCTGTACACTACAAGCTTGATGAAGATTACAACGACCTGTTGAAAAACGGCCATTTTCTAAGCTGGTTGAAAGGGAAGTACAGTTCTAGCAAGAGGGCGGAAAGAAAGAAGAGATACAAAAGGCACGTTGACCATTGCAAGCACTGCAGAGATGAGGATAAAGAAAGTTCGGAGAACAGCAGCTTCCGCCAAAACTCCGAAAATGAATGGTACCAAATCGTTCTAGCCCTGGAGGGTATGAGCTGCGTTAACTGCGCCAAGACCATCGGCGACGTCATAAAGTCACATCTGCCAGCAGACAGCTCAATAGACATCGATGTCATTGCAGGCGTGGGAAAATTCACTATTGACAACAAGCAGAAGGTTCAGTCAATCATCGATGAGATCAGGAAAACAGGCTACGAGGCTAGAGTGATTGAAATTCTGCCCGTTTTTAAAGAAACAAAATTCAAGGCTACAGCTACCATAGGGGGGATGACATGTGCAGCATGTGCCTCAACTATTCAGACAGTGACTGAGGGTCTACCGTTTGTCGATGAAGTTGCGATCAACGTGGTGTCTAAAACTGGTGTGTTTGTGCTAAAACACGACCGCCCTGAAGAAATAGCCGACTTGAAGGAAGCTGTAGAAGATGCTGGTTATGACTTCATACTTGTTGGTGGCGTACAACGAATTGAGCATGCGTCGGCGAAGAAACAAAAGCGTACGGGGCGTTTGAAGATAGACGGGATGTTCTGCAACTATTGTCCTGAAAGAATTGACGAAGCACTCAAGAAATTCGGTAACGCGGAAATAACAGTCGATTCTCCCATATCACTGAAAAATCCATACATTAAGTTTACCTACATTCCTAACGTGGAGAAGGGTGTAGCTATTAGAAACATCATTCATGAAATTTTGCAGGGAGTTTCAAAGGATACAGGTTCGAACTTCAAAATCACAATTGTCCAGGAAAAAACTATTGAAGAGCACATGATTGAAATGGCTAAGAAACACACCCGCGAAATCTCAATTCGGTTGGCAGTCACGACTCTGTTTGCAATCCCAACATTTATCATAGGTGTAGTGGGCATGTCCTTGCTCAAAGAATCGAATCGTTTTAAAAAATGGGTTATGGAGCCAATTTGGAAAGGTGAAGTGACCCGTGCTACGTGGGCATTATTTATATTGAGTACGCCGGTTTACTTCTTCATTGCAGATGTCTTTCACAGGAAGGCTATAAAGGAGATATTGTCGTTATGGAGACAAAAAAACAACTGGAGAATGAGACTTTTCAAATTTGGCAGCATGAATCTTCTTATGTCGTTGGGTACATCTGTGGCATATTTTGCAAGTATTGCACTTCTTGCTATGACCGCAAGCAAGAAAAGAGGTCCCACAAACCCAAAACTACACAAGACTGATACTTATTTCGATTCGGTTGTCTTTCTGACGTTTTTTTTGTTAATTGGCAGACTTCTGGAGAGTCTCTCGAAGAGTAAAACCGCCGAGGCTATAACTGATCTAAGTTCGATGAAACAACACACTGCCAGATTAGTAGAATTGGAGGGCGACAACCCTGACAACTATAATAACCATTCAGAACAAGTTATGGACGTGAAGTATTTGGAAGTTGGTGATTATATCAAGATTTCAAGTGGTGAATCACCACCATCAGATTGTATTATCGTGCAAGGCAAATCACAGTTTGATGAGAGTGCCTTGACTGGTGAATCCGTCCCAGTTGATCATGTTCCAGGTGAACAAATCTTTGCCGGTACGGTAAATGTTGGACGTGGTACTATTTTGGCAAAAATTTCTTCCATCGAAGGTGATTCTTTATTGGATCAGATTCTGAATACTGTCCGTGATGGCCAGATGAAAAGAGCCCCAGTTGAAAAATTAGCCGATACTCTAACAGGGTATTTTGTTCCTGTAATTGTGCTATTGGCAATTCTTACATGGGTTATATGGCTAGCTCTAGGATACAGCAATTCGTTACCTCCCGATTATCTTGACACTGATGTTGGAGGCTGGGCCATTTGGTCTCTGGAGTTTGCTATTTCTGTTTTTGTTGTGGCATGCCCATGTGGTATTGGTTTGGCTGCCCCAACGGCTCTATTTGTTGGTGCCGGTCTGGCTGCCAAACACGGAATTTTGGCCAAGGGTGGAGGTGCAGCTTTCCAACAGGGTTCAAATGTTTCTGTTGCCTGTTTTGATAAAACAGGTACTTTGACGAAGGGTGGCGAACCAAAGATTACAAATTTTGCCATCCATCACGTTGAAAAGATCAGAGAGATTGCAGTACAAGTCACAAGAGACCTGGAAAATAACTCAAAACATCCGTTAGCTATTGCAGTGAAAGGGTTTTTGGACTCAACATTTGGAAACTACATAGGCAATGCAAAAGTTCCAGAAACAGAAGAAGTAGCAGGAAGAGGAATGAAGGGTACTATTATCATCAATGATGAGAACACCAGCAAAAATTCTGTCTGGAGAGAGTTACAACCAGAAGAAGTGATATTAGGAAATGAAAGATTCATGACGGAAAATAAGGTTCACTTGACATCCCATCAAATAAAACTTTTGACAGATTGGAAGAGTCAGGGAAAGAGTATTATCATTGTTGCTATCAAGTGTAGCAAATTCTACCAAAAGGACACTTTTTTCCCAGTCCTGTTAATGGGCGCCCGGGACGAAATCAGACCCGAAGCTAAAGGCGTGATTCAAGCCTTACAAAATGAAGGTATTGAGTGCTGGATGATATCCGGTGATAATGAGCTAACAGCCAGGGCAATTGCTTCCGAGCTGAACATTGACCAAGTTGTTGCCGAGGTTCTTCCAGACGAAAAAGCGGAAAAGATTCGCTGGATCCAAAGCACCTACAAGAAAAATGGAAAACCGGCAACAGTTGCGATGATAGGTGACGGTATAAACGATGCACCTGCTATGGCACAGGCTGACGTTGGTATTGCTTTGGCTTCAGGCTCAGACCTTGCCATGATTTCTTGTGATTTCATTCTACTGTCAACGACCAACACCCTAAGCTCACTACTGACGCTATTCCAACTGTCACGGAGGACATTCAGAAGAGTGTATTTTAATTTTGGATGGGCTCTTTGGTACAACATGATATCAGTGCCCATTGCCGCAGGTGCCATATACCCCCACAACCATGCGAGATTATCGCCGGTATGGGCAAGTGCGGCTATGGCCTTGTCATCGGTGTCAGTTGTCTTGAGCAGTCTGGCCTTGAAATTCTTCAAGCCAAAGCAGATCAAGCTGATTCACAACAAAGAAGATAGCGTCAATGCCCCAATTGAGTCGGCATTTTCATAGTTATATCCATAGTTTTATATTCCAAAGACATTTTGTATTTCTAACCCAATTGGAGATTATCGGTTCTTCACGATCGCATTTCTGTGGGTCAATAATTGCCCTTATCTGAGGAGCACAGCCGGCACACAAGCTAACTAGCGCTCAATTCACAGCGAGCTCTCAAAACTCATTACCAAGAGTTATTTTTGTGCTTTAAAGCTTCCGATATACTCCGATACGGAATTTACAACACCAGCTATCAAGACTGCTGTTAGAGGTCTGCAGCACAGGCTGTGTGCATGTTGTCATGAGTATGACTAGTTCCAATTTTGGACACTGCCCCCGACTCAAACGAATTCTGATACAATGCACTCCATCGAGGTCTAGTATACCATTTGGCCGACTGGCTGAGGTTTAATGGTCTGTGTGCCTTGCAGTAAATCATAGGCAAGCATGCTAGGCAGTTGTCTCATCTTGACAAAGGCACGTGATCAATAGCTGTAGATTTTATCCGGTACTCGGTAAAATCAGCTAGCGTTATCGCGCGGTAAAGTGTTATTAGATAAACTAAATTAGAACTTGAGCTTCTGGAGTGGCCATTAGTTGTCTAAGTGGTCCTCCTACTCTCTACTTTTATACCTATTTTCTGACACCCGTTGATAGTGATTTATCTTCGTGAGTCGTGATGATTTAACTTTTTTGGCACGTGAGATATCGGGTTCGAATATCTACAGCTGCGTGAATGTTGCATCGCTGAGGCCATAACAGAAAAGACGCGTTTTTTTGTATCTTCTATGATTGACGAGAAAATGTTATTGATAAACTTAAAGAATAAACACAGGATGCGCAGAGACATGTGTCAAGCCTTAAACTGAAGCGAAGAGAAAAAGATTAGAACTTCAAAAGGCCAGACATCTACTCGAACATAGGATACATTTAATATCGCTCTGAAGCTATTCTGAACAATTATCTTCCCCACTTGCTCAGGATATTAGCCACTTGACCTTGCACCTAATTGAAAAGCGAGCAGAGCCAGGATGAGTCAATTGACCGAGCTTCCACAGCACTTCCACGAGGTCCAACAGTACTATTATGCCCTCAAGACGTTTTTCGAGGTCACCGAAGTAAAGCACGATAGATCGAACTCTCCGAGGGCGCAGAAAGCCCGGGCCAAGTTATTGAAGCTATCCTCATCTCAGTTTTTTGAGCTAAGCACAGACGTCTACGATGAGCTGCAGAGGCGCATCACCGAGGGCCAGCACCAGCCTGATTATTTATTACCCAAGGCAAACTT
Source organism: Hagleromyces aurorensis (assembly GCA_030705145.1). Lineage (NCBI taxonomy): Eukaryota > Fungi > Ascomycota > Saccharomycetes > Saccharomycetales > Saccharomycetaceae > Hagleromyces > Hagleromyces aurorensis. The sequence goes on along the minus strand of JANIWU010000046.1, from coordinate 84,010 downwards.
TCACATGAAGAGAAACCAGGCAAGACAGAAGTTGGCCAATCTGTCACAGTCCAGGTTTAATGACCTGGTAGATGATATAATTTTTGAGATTAAGAGGAGGGACTACGACAAGGATGAGATGCATTTCAAAAAGCCAGACACAGGCGAAACCGCCAGTGTAGCACACACCTACCAGCCCCAGGTGGAAGCAGAAGTTCCAAGTGAATTCACCACAAACACTCCAGAACAAAAAATGAAGGTCGAGAACGGGAACAGCTTAGAGAAGCCTTCGGCTGGACCGCCATCTACCATGCAACCTTCCCTCGTCATCCCCCAGAAGGCGTCGATAGATTGGTCTTCCGATGAGGAAGACAATAAAGCACAGGACGAAAGCAACATAATAGCCGAGAGCTTCAAGAGCCCATTTCTGCCTGACAGTGGAGCAGAAAGTGCCAGAAGTGGAATGAAAGGAGAAGATTTGAATGGAGCGAGTGAAATATTTTCACCTGTATCCAACATGGCTGATGACTCTTATCACAGCGACTTAAATTCATTGAGAGACGATGAGTTTACAGTAGGAAACAACGCTGCAAAGAATATTCAAATGGATGAAAACGCGAGTGAAGATTTCAATAATCCTTTAAAAATAGAAGAGGAAAAGGAAAATGAACTCAAGCTGAACGGAACAGAAGGGCACTTGCATAGTAAAACTGCTTCAACACAAGATGGCAACAGCGGTAACAATAAAGTAAGCGATGAGTTAGCCTCGCTAGACACAGCAAAGACGGCGCCCCTCAAGACTATTGAAGATTCAACCATGGGACCCAATCTACACTCCGTGCCTCTCATGAAGGGAACTGATTCTACTTCGACAATGTCAATGCAAAGCGAAGTTGTGAGTAAACCGTCACTAAGTTCTGTCCAAAGCATGCCTTATGATGAAAACTATAAGAAGGAAGTAACCAATCTAAACACACAAATAAATGACCTCTCAATAGAGAACGAAGAACTGAAACAGAAGCTAGCCGAAACAGAATTAAAACTAAAGTCACACCAATACAACAGTCATACCACAAATGAGAACAAACAGGTTAATGAGTTAAGAATAGAGAAGATAGCCTCTAAAAAATATCTTCATTATGACCGTTTGCAGGAGTATATCAGTGAAGATGGCTCAGTGACCTTTGAATCGATAAAAACTTTGAATTCAATTATTATCCTTCTATTCGAGATAATGGAAAACGATTATTCCGAACATTTTGCTACTCAGCTTTTTGATGCTGTTGCTCGTCTGTCTAATGTTGTCTCTCAGGTCATTGTTTTGGTTGACATTCCAGAATTCAAAGATGAAGTGTTGCTTCTGAAGTCCACCCTCTCTCATTTGATAACATCAGTTAGATATGCAGCAATTTATCAAGATCTTTTGCCGAAAATTACTACTGAGGCTGCAATTTCTGAACTTGCCTTTGCAGTTTGTAATTTGGTCAATTCTTGCAAAATAAAACCTATGGGACAAGAATCTGGTTCCCCTTGTATAAAGACCGCAGATATGGGAAAAGCAAAGGCTGATCTAGAAGTAGTACCGAATACACCTTTGATCTCGTCAGGTAGTAATACCATTCATAACTTGGGAAAACCGGACCTAACTTTGGACACGTCAGAGAGAGATTTTGAATCACCCGTTAAACCACTAAAAATCACGCAGAAGGCTAATTCAAGCCCTTCAATACCCTCAAGTGCAAGAAAGCCGTCAGGCAATCTGTTGTTAGGGCCAATGATCAATACCAAGTCACCAAGACCTTCTCATCCAAAGAAGTTGAATATTCAATTACCTTTGGATGCCTCCAAAGAGACAAATGATGTGAAAGATAAAGCTGCTTCTAAATCAGACCATTTGCAAAATTTAAGGTCTAATAGATCAAGCTCAAATTCTAACGAGATCTCTACGCCGATAAAGAGCTCAAACTCCATGCAAGATAATGGAATCAATAAATCATTGCAGGAAATCAACGTTGTTCCGCCAGTTTCATTAAAAGACACAGAGAGCAAAACAGAAATCCCAAAACGTTCTGCTGACAGAGAGGTACCTGAAAACAGCAAATCTTTTGAAGACAAATTGAAGAACTTCTCCAATGGATCAGGTATAGGTTTAAGAGTAAATAAGGGTGACCCCGATTCTGTTCCAAAGGATCTGGAATCTCAGAATAAAAACCCCATTGCTAAGACTGAAATGGGTAACCAAGGTTTTGGAAAGGAGCCATATAACGATGAGAAAACAAAATCATCCGATTTAGTCGGTAAGCTACAAAAATCTATGGCCTACCTTTCTAGTGAAAGTGAGAGTTCTGATAAGGATAGTGTTTCTGACAATGACAGTGGAAGTGATGATACAACTTTTCAAGCTTTGAAAAATTCAATGAAAAAACCTACAAGTGAAAATGTTCTTGAATCAAGGCCAATTAGTAAAGCAACTGTCTACTCCCCAAGGGCACAGCAATCTGCAGTCATGAGCGACAATAATTTAAACAGCTCACCGACATCTACACATGTTGAAACTCCACAGAACGTAATTGAATCCAGAAGTGTAAAACGGATAGACAGTCCTATGCTACCAAATGGTTCTACTTTTCCTCGTTTTAATTTAACAAAAAAAGATGAAACCACTACAGGGTTAGCAAAAGGAGATAGCAAACCTCACGGTAGCGAGTCCAGATTGACAAGTACAACAACTACTACAAGTGAAGAAAGTGATGAATATCAATTTGTACCACTGGATGGAAACAAGAATAAAAACAATGAACCAGTAGAGGTCAAAAAGGAATCAGATGACGAGAACTTGCTACGTGCAAATAATGGTACCGAGAGCGAGAAGGCACGTATTTCAAGAGATGAAAAGGATATAGATTTTGATATTGATGCATTTGATATCGAGAATCCAGACAATACTCTTTCTGAGCTACTACTCTACCTTGAACACCAGACAATTCAGGTAATCTCTACAATTCAATCGCTTTTGAGTTCTATAAAGGAAGTACAGGCTACTAAGGGTAATTTGAGAGGGGAATCTAACGCGATCAACCAGGTCATTGGACAGATGGTGAGCGCTACGAGCACATCCATGGATCAGAGCCGTAATGCCAATCTAAAAGAACACGGTACATGGGTTGTCCAAAGTTTGGAGGATTGTTCTAGAAGAATGATTACTCTTTGTAATTTGAAAATAGATGACGAACTAGAAGCTATGAATGATGACGAAGATTACGCAGATAAGCATTTCAAGCAGAGGTTAGCTGGAATTGCGTTCGATGTTGCCAAGTGCACAAAAGAATTGGTAAAAACCGTTGAAGAAGCAAGTCTGAAAGAAGAGATAGAGTATTTGAATTCGAGGTTGGATTAGACTTAGTGCAAACAGCACTGTTTAGCCTCCTTTAATTTTCTTAATGACCTATCGAAGCTATCCAATTCTGATGAATATGATAGATGAGAAAAAAAAAGGCGTCGAAGTCTTCATTTTCTCGAAGTAGGTGTATTTATATGCACAGTATTGTACTATTAATTATAAATTTGATATTTACAACAATAATAGCATTTTTAGGATATTGTAACGTTGTGTTCAAAGAGTTTGGTATATATACAGGGAACACAGCCTATTAAAGACCAATATCCATGGGCAACTGAAAATCTTATTTTGAATCTTTGAGACGCCAGAAGCTAAAAGACCATCCTATTTATATGGTAACCTGGTAATCATGATGAATTCATTTCAGAAGTCTTGGCAATCGATACCAACGAACTATCGACATTCTGATCTAACAGTTCGTTATTGATGAATCTTGTAGCTTTCTCTGGACCACAAGACATTAACACTCCACCAATTATAGCATGCAGGACAGAAGAGTAAACCGTGCTTTGACCGTTAAAACTCTGACTTTTCAAGGGATCTCTGACCTTCCAAAATATCAACTCACCAATATTTCTTTGCTGGATAAATTGAGCTGTGATGTTCTTCGATATAATTAGTTTCGAGAGCTGTGTACCCAAATTGGTGAAGTTCAGGCCATTTATCGACTGTTGGACTTTACCACTAGCCACTGGTGACAGGATTTCCTTTTCTCTCAGAGAATGGATAGCAGCCTGGCATTTTAAAAATTGCGAGCCCAGGAGAGCCAATTTTTCGTTATAAGGCTTAGATCCATGCGCAAATGACTTGTGGGTCAAACACTGCAAAATGAGCTCATTTGGTATATCTATTTCGTTTTTCTCGAAGTTCAGAGCTTCCTTTACCTTGTCTTGATATTCTGCCGGCTTGATATCGTTGTAGAGAATACCATTCGGGTTTTTTAGATAGCTTACAGGATCTCTGCTGATGCCACATATACGACTTCCGGAGTGTAAATATGTGAGCGAACGTATGGATCTTGATGTCTTCCAGCTCTGAATTCCCCGTACCGGTGCTATCATACTCTCTGGAGATTTGGCTGCGAGGAGGGAGTGGTGTAACGAACGACCCAAAGTTCTCGGAATCAGATTGAGGCGAAAATCAAACTGTAGGATCAGTACTGTTGCCAATACACTGCAGAAAGCTCTTTAGACGTAGTTAAGAATTGGATGTGACTTTCTGGAATTCAAATATTTTCCAGTTCAGCTGGACGTTCCGTACAACACGACACATAGATCTTACCACCCAAGATGGCCAAAAGTCAACGGGAAGGACCGTGACCAACTCATGAATATCTACCAACCCAATCAGGCTTAGCTGAGTAATATCTATTTAGAGATAGTGAAAAGAACTCGTTCACTATGGCTCTTTTATTAAAAACCGTGCATAGTGATGTGAATATGTTTACCTATCGTTTTATACTTGGGGAGACAGGTCTTTATTGACTAGCAAATCCATTCCAATGGCATACTGGTAATTTTTGCTCACTATTAGTTCAAGGTTTACAACAATTTGAATAGCTGGAGCAGCCAGTCCCCAAGCAACCTTTATTTTCCGCTTGACACTTTTAAATGTGTATAATTACCACCAGCCGGACGGCAGATCCAAAAAAAAATATAGAACTTGTCCCGCCCTTTTAAAATTGTGTGAATATCTTGACGACGTAGTTGTTCCACAAAAAATGACGGTTCATCGTTCTGTCAGGTTGCGGTCTGTCGCTTGTCTTAACCTGAGCATGGCTCCGATGAAACCAAGCCGAAACTGCTCAGAAACAAGTACCGACAACCAAAGAAGCGAGCCACATCTTGTCAACACCGTTTACAATTTTCAGTGACATACAAACACTATGATCGGAGTCATAGAGATACAGAGTGATGGATATGTAAACTCTCATAGGCCAGGACAGTTTACCGGACGTACATTATGCCAATATTCACGTGACTAGGACAATGCGATGAGCTCTGACAGTATCAGATAAGGAGTTGGCCTAAGGAATGCGCAATTAGTAAAGCGTACAGAACGCCATGAGCTCAAGTATATTGGGTTAGCATCACACTACAGGACTAATCACAGCAACATCACTGAATTGTTCAGTTGGGCAGGTGAACTTGAACACGAGGACTGTCTGGCTTTTTTTCGGAGAATAAACTCTAAATCTGATCTGGTGTGCCTGAGCAGCCTCGAAGGTGAATTAGGAGGTCGACTCCAGATTACAAAGTATTGGACCACGACAAAGAAATAAAACGCTGAGAAGTTAATCTAGGAAAACATGTCGTCGCCAGATCCTTGGAACTACATCAAGATATACAAAAATGAAGACTTATCCTCAAAATCGGCTCTCTCCGTCGATATAGTCTCTGCCGATGCCAATATTGACGAGGACATCCTCTCCAACAGCAGCGAGGAGTTTGGCGAGACCGGACAAGATGAGCTAGAGAGAAAGATTAGGAAACCGGTAGATTGGAAAAGAACAAAGACCCCGGAATTCCTGCAGTACGGCGCGAACTCCGAGAGGCAGCGATGGAAAGCGTGGCAAATAGTTCTATTGACGGCCGCCACTACGCTCCTGTTTTCTTCCATCGCTGGGTGGGCCATTTTCAAAAACTATATCGGGCCGTCCTATGGTGACGGTGCCGTAGAATGGAAACTGATCTTGCCAGCCGATCAACGTGGCCATTATGTGGGTGACAGTCCAGTGTTTTCCAACCAGCGTGGGAGCATCACTCTCAATAAGTTCTCCTCGGGCAAGTTTTACATCGACTTCGACAACCATTTTGCGATCCCGATCGCTGAGGAGGACCAGATGGGCTGGAAGAAGTACAAGACGGATATCGTCATTCTATGGTGCACGCTACGCTCAAAGTCAGTCCAACTGCTTTATCACGAGTCTGTCCAAAAGGCGTCGAACCTGTCAAACAGGCTGTTCAGAACAGTCCGGTTGTCCACGCTGACGTTGAAGACAGACGTATCTCAGAAATGGGGCAGTGCTAAGGTGTTGTTTCTGAGTAATTATCAGAAATATTACCCGATTGTGGCTAAGAACGTCAAACAATACTACCAAAAATGCTCTAACGCGGTGAAGCGCACCTACGAGAACGACTTAAAACGTTACTATGCGTACACAAAAGATGTTCTCATCAAGAACTGGAGCAAAACCAGTGACACGAAAGTAAAAGAATCATTTGGCAAGTATTATTTGAACGCGAAGAAGCAATTTCAGGAATACGCCAAACAGGGATACGAATTTTTTTCAAGAGGTATTAATTAAGGGTGTTGGTTTATTCTTCAAATCAACTTGGTCTACAGGTTTTAATCAAGGGTTTATTGGGTTGCTTCTTAAGTTGAATTTGCAGCTTGGGAAACAAAATTCATTTTGTTACTTTGCTCTTAGGAATCACATTTCTACGAAATAAAGTTGACATATTCTATTTCAGTTTTAGTTTTTTATAATCACGTACTATATACTGGCACGGTAACACGGTTTGGCAGGTCTTATTGAACAAAAGTCTAGTTTATTGATTGATGTGCACCTGGCACTCAAATCACATCGAACAAAGACGGGAAGATACCTGCTCAGCTTTTTTTTGAGGTGTAGCATTTAACATACTGGTTACACTCTCTTAGAGTGTACGTTTGTTTAAATAAATAAATTATTTTCAAATGATCATCGCATCTCGTAAAAGATATCCAGGTATTGAACCAATAATATTGTTATTTATAAAATAAATGAACTACTCTGAACAAATACTACTTCAAAAAAACCTAAAAAGATCCAAACTCCTCCAACCGAGAGTTGAAAGCATGATTAGCGATACGACATAAAGATAGAAAACAATATGCCATTTGTCCTTGAACACCAAATTTGTTTAACATTCTCAAACTTAAAATTGATTAAGATATGACACTAAACTCACTAAAAAATTTTCTACACCAAATATAATCCTGAAAATTTCCCATATTTTTTTATTATACCTTTATTCATCCTGTCCAATCTTTGTTCACACATGCGATGGAATGAACAAATGATTGAATTCCTCGTGTATAACGCTCGTTATTGTTGCCGTGGTTAATATTTCCCAAAACTTGTAATACCGTCATCCAAAATTCCTAGGTTGAACCATTCATGATTCAACGCATCTCTGGCTGTGATTCTCTTTGTTGGATCGAACTCAAACATCTTGCGACATAAGTCCACAAACCAGTACCAAAACAAAAACGTTTCCTTGTTAATCTCCGACACATTTTTCTTTTGCTTCTTCTTCATCAATAGCTTTGACTTCACCAAACTCCAATTTTTTTCAGCTGTCAAATTCCAATTAATACTCAACCATTCTCCGTAATCCGCCTTCAGTTTAGAGGATATATGCATGTCTAAACGCTCACATGAATTCATGACACGTTTAATAGATTTCTCACTTGTGATGTAATCCCCAGCTTTGTTCTTTTCTGGCCACTGAAGAGTTAACGATTTTTTGTCAAAATGCTTAACCACAGTTGTATTCAGATCAGCAGGTAAATTACCCAATTTGTGGCTAACTTTGTAGAACATTTTCTCAACAATTTTAGCAGGAAATGGTTCCCCATTGATCCTCTGCATCATAGCCATGTGCTCTAGATTTTCATGGATAGGATAAAGTGATTCCCCAGTAACAAGCTCAACAAGAACACATGCGATCGACCATATATCACAGGGAAAGGACCAGCCTAAGCCCAAGACAATTTCTGGGGCACGATAATGACGGGTGGATATAACGGGAGGATGATATTCAGAATGAAAAACTGCACTCCCGAAATCAATTATCTTGATTTCTGGATTCGTCAAAATCTTCCTCTTACCCCCGCTAGCATTTTTGCGCCTTGCGCTCATTAATTTTACCACACTTGTTGGAAGTTCCTTTTCCATATAGTTTTCGTCACAGAGCAAGACGTTCTCTGGCTTCAAGTCAGTATGTATAATGCCCATATCATGCAAAAAACAAACTGATCGTATAAGCTGTTTGGCAATCGCTTGTACGTGTGACCCTGGAAATCTCGCGATACCATTGGAGCACATAAAATCATACACTGATTTTCCATGTAGATCAGTGACGATACAAATGTGATTTTTATAATCGAAACACTCCCGTAATAGAAGGCATTGAAACTCACCTGTAGGATCATTTTCCATGATCGCTTTAAGCACTCTTAATTCTGTTTTCGCGGCCTCTCTATATCTATCTATTGCTCGTATCACTTTGACAGCAACATACTTCTCTTCATAATTTCCGAAATTTGATGCTCCATCAGGCGTTCTATCCACACACTTCAATACTTTGCCAAATGTCCCTTGGCCTAGCAAACTCTCCACAGCAAATCTACCACTACTGAAAATGTCACCTTCCTGATAAATATAATGTCCATCCTTATCCGTCTTAAAAGATTCGGTTCTTTTGCTTTTGCCTTTTGGGCGCTTGCTGAGAATTTTTGAAGTGGAAAGGCGTGAGCATTTCGTAGATTGGTTATCGCTTATAACTGCGTTATTACCTAACGTAGATTTTGACTCCGTTACTGATCTCAAAGAGTTAGATGTGCTGGAAGAACTATGATTATCAATTGATTTTTCAATGGCAACCGGCCCAACCTTCAATTGGGAAGAAATTGGTGATAAACTTTTTATAACAGTTAGATTAACTGATCTGTTTCCATCGAGCGTCATGGCTGAAGATCCAGTCAAGTGGATCAGTTCATCGTCATTTTGAACCCTAGGAACGTCTTGTCTGACTTCATATAACAGTTTGGCATGTGGAAGTTGTGGCAGCGAAATGGTCCTTTGCTTCTTGAACTTTTTAGAAGTATAATTTGGCGCTGTGAGGAGTGGCGATGCAAAGTACGATGGTTCTTCTTTGATAAATATGACATCGTCGTCCTCACTATTGTCGTTATCTTCCAATGTATGCTGATTCTTATCACGAGCATTCACCATTTCGATCATCCCATCGCCTTCGTCGTCGTCGCCATCTTCTTCATCTTCGTCATCGATTACAACGTGTTCCACCCCTTCGTAGTACATAGACTGGGCTGGGTGAACTTTTGACTCTAGATCGAGGTCGAAAGGTGCATCAAAACTGACAAGATCAACCATCGAGTGCTCTTTCTCATTCATACCGAGGTCTCTGTTGTAAGCACTTCTAGAAGGAAGTTGGTTCTGATTCTGGACCTGGCCTCCAACCATGGAAGCCAGGCTGGGATCGAAATTATCGTAAAGCAAAGCTGCTTGCCTATCCAACAGTTGATCCAGAATAGGATCGCCCTCTATGGAGCTGCTGAGATCACTGTTGACATACCCTTGGACTTCCTTGGTCGGAAAAATCTCATTTTTGTTGGATCGTGGGAAATTCAGGTTCATCTTGCCCGAACTGCGTGTTATCTTGTTATTACCCAAAGACTCCGCCGAAGAAGCTGTTGCTCTTGTACGCTTTCTTTTCAACTGTACCGAACTAGACATCTGTCTTACTGATTGACCACACAATAAATCGGAACCAAATGGATCACAAATTAGTCTTAGCGCCCAAAATGTTCTGATAGAGAAACCGTGTCACTCAAACGAAGACGGTCTGCAAAATATGGCGGTGATACTGTTATCTGTATCTTCCGTGGGAAGTTTGGTCCTGATCTATGCTCTAGTGCTTGATAGCAAAGTGGCTTTGAGTGCACTAAGAGAGTTTTAGATCGCAGGTGAATTGATCCGCTGGGCAACAACTGCTAAATATACTTTTTTGAACGTACAAGTCCAAACAGAGTGGTGTTAAACTTGGTGGATTCAGCCTAGCGACGATTTTCGAATGTTGAAGACCGTAACCAAATGATCTCTTTTCTGCTTCCAGAAGCTTCGTTCTTCTTGAAGCCACAGATTCAACAGACGTTTACAATTGTACCTATCCAAATCACCAAAAATGATGCTTTTGTAATATATATAGCCCTGGGTGTTCCCTTGGTGGATTTTTGTTCAGCTGTTAGCAATATCGTGGGCATGCCCCTTCCGTCTCAAATCTCTATGCTCTTGATGGGCTTAGATTACTTTTCAAAGGAAAAACGAAGAATTGTGGATAGAAAAAGAGGGTAAGTTCTGCGGGAAAAACGTGGGTGTACGCAGGGTAAGAAGAGGGTAATGACTCGTTATATACCGAATGTACATCGCAATTACGGGTGGAGGATCCACACCAAGGCTTATAGAGTAAAATCGAATTACGCCTGCCACAGCAGGAAACTACACGTTCAATTATTACTGGGTATTGCCGTTTCCCCAGTCAAAACCTCCCTTTTAGTGCCTGTGTGAAACACGCCGTTCTCCATGTCATGTAATTTTTTGGTTGAATTAGGGTGCCTGCCCTTGAAACTTCAGTCACATGCGATAGATCCGGGTAAACAAGTCGTGGCATGACGAAAATATTACGTACATGATTCGATGCCACCACAACTGCAGTATAATTAAATCGCCTTTTTTCACCTCGCTTCACTCCCCAAACTTTTTTCCCTTCAGTAGCGCGCTATCTACGGCTTCTCCGTCGTTTTGATCTGGCGGGAGGCCCAAATTTTTCCATTCGTCCCTGTCCATCAACTGGTTGTCCATTCTGCATTTTAAATAAGCCTTCGCGAGAAGCCGACAGTTAGGTGCATTTTCACCTTTCACTAACTTCAGACAATTGACATACTCTAGCATCTGCTTTGAGCACTCCCCTTCGTGGTCCAGCGGGAAGGAGCCACGCTCAGGTGGAGTGGGCGACAGAGCCCTGAGTGCACTTCCTGGATTCCCTGACATGATTCCCCTGCGGATATAAGATGGAAGGCGTCGTTCTCTTACAATTCTATATTTTGCACTACCGATGGTCGGCCTTCATGCGTGTTGAACAATTTTTTCGCATACTCTGGGAAACGCTTGCTTATTATATATATATGCGAAAAAAAAGCTGGCAAGGAGTGTATAAAGCCGGGTTACTACAATTGCCGCCATCGGGGCAGACCGCGGGACGCGTAATTCGCAGGTGTCGCGATAGCAGTAAATCAACATTGGCTTCCTCCTAATCTCAAAGCCATGCCCCAAACAAGACTGTCACACAATCATATCGAGTATTCTCTACGAAAGTGGCTATAAATACAGTTATTTAATCATGGTCTCAATCTCTTAGGGTCTCTTGGAAATAGCGATGCTCTTCTAATGTTCTTCAAGTCCAAGTAAAACATAACCACTCTCTCAAGGCCAATACCACCACCGGCATGTGGGGGACAACCGTAGGAGAAGGCATCACAGTAGTCTTTTAGACCTGGGTCTTCTGGCTTTAGACCGTGAGCCTCCATTCTCTCGTGCAACAAGGTGTGGTCGTGAATACGCTGGGCACCTGAAAGAATTTCCTCGCCTCTCATGAAAAAATCGTAAGAGTTCGAGTACTGTGGGTCTTCTGGGTCAGGCATCGTGTAGAAGGGACGGATTGCCAGAGGGAACTTGTCCAAGATGTAGAAGTCAGTGTCGTATTTCTCGCGAACAAGCTTACCCAGAAGTTTTTCGTTTTCTGTGCTCAAATCTTCAAAATCGTCAATTTCCTTACCAGCCTCTCTCAACATAGCAATACCTTCTTTGAAATGTATGCGGACCATCTTTCCATCAGCTGGAAGCTTGAAATCCTCCATTGGGTATTGTCTGCGCACTAGTTCAATGTCCTTGGCAAATCTCTTCTTCAACTCACCAAAAATAAAGACAAATAGGTCGCTCAACAGGTCCAAGACCTCATGGTAGTGTTCTTCGAATGACATCTCTAGATCCAACCCGGTGAATTCGGTCATATGACGATGTGTGTTAGAATTTTCAGCTCTGAACACTGGGGCCACCTCAAAGACCTTCTCGAAGTCAGCAATCATCAATTGCTGCTTGTGGAACTGTGGAGATTGGGCCAAGTAAGCTTTGCCCTTGAAATAGGTGACCTCAAAGACACTGGCACCACCCTCACTTGGAGCTCCCAACAGCTTTGGAGTGTGCACTTCTGTGAACTTTCTCTGGCTCAAAAACTCTCTGAACAATGCACATACGCCTGATTGGATCCTGAAGATGGCCTGGTTAGTAACCGTTCTTAGGTCAATAACACGAGCGTCCAATCTGGTATCCAAGTTAACGACTGGCAAACCAGCAGCCTCAGCTTCTGCCTCAGAACGAGAGGCGTCTTCCAACAATATTGGCAGATTTTCTGGTGTCTCGGAAATTGTGTGGATTTGAGTAATGTGGATTTCCAAATTTTGAACGGTGGCAGACTTGATTGGTTCCGCAACTTTCTTTACCACACCACGAACCAAAACAATTGACTCTAGGTTTAACGAACCAGCCCATTTGACCATCTGCTTGGATACTGATCCCTCTTTGTTAACTTTTACTAAAGCTTGGATCAATTCACTTTGCTGTCTCAATGTCAAAAAGGCCAAAGTAGCACCTTGTTGTCTAGTATTGTGAACTCTGGCTCTGAATAGCACTTCCTTGTCATCATCATTTTCGGTCAAGTCTTCGAACTTAACCCTTTTTTCGCCAGTTCTTGTTTGCGATTGGATTAGAGGCAACTTGCCGTAGTTCTCCTTAGCGGTGTCTCCTTCAGCTGCCTTCTTCTCACGCTCTTCCTTCTCTTGCTCCAATTGACGAGCTCTTTCCTCCTTCTTCTTCTGCTTTTCTTGCTCCTTTTGCAGTTTCTTCAAGGCCTTTTTGGACAATGGTTGGCCATCTTCGCCGAGAATCACAGGCTCCTGAGCTGGAGCAGTTTGTTGCTCAATTGGCTTTTCGTCAGACATTTTCTACTGTTTGAATGTGTAAAACAAAGAATACACAATCAAGATATTGGATAGTACGGTTTTAGTTTAGAGGAACACTTTGTTGTTGTGCCAGAGCTTCTCTTGTACAGCAGCTTCCGGAGGATCAGTCACAATAAACCTGAAAATTTTTAGATACACACGTGCAATGCACGTGCAATGCACGTGTATATACATCTCACTCAATGGACGCTTCTTTTTGGATCTGGAGTTTTTCATGCCGTGTTCCAATTATTGGATATCGTCTACAATGGACAAAGAAGATCGTATGAACACATTCCCTCTACCAAAACTCAGACGAGGGAGAGAAACCTGAGCGTCCTGACAAAGGGTCTGAATAGCACATAGGTTCAATAACTCCGCGCCAGGCCTTTGCCACTTCTCCATTCTATCTAAGGGATATAAACTGTCTCTTTGTCACATCCTCGTACGTAACTTCGGTAGTCTGGTACAAAATTTACCAAGCCTTTTTCGCCTTAACGTTTAACTGTCGTATGGGAATATCTAACTATCAATTACTGCCTAGTCTGATAAAAAGGTCCTACGGATAGGCTGTGATAGGAAACGACTAACCGCACAATCTAAGCGACATCGTGAACCTGAAGTGCGTGGCATGTAATTGGCGTTTTACTTCATGTACTACGGGAAAGACATTAATACATAACAGGATTTATAGGAACGAATGCTGGGTGGGTGGAATGTGAAATAATTCCGACATAAAAATCATTGCGTAAGACTCGGGTTTTGATAGACTTCGCGTCACGAAGGAGGCTCAAATCGCGAGGACATTCTCTTTGAATATCAGCAGGGGTCTCGTGGCACCAGCGAACCACTTCCACAATTACGTATTTTTCCAGCCCCTGCTAAAAGAGGGCGGGATAACTGGTCTGCCACTAAGTTGTCGGTCTTTCCAGAGATCGATGAACAGGACATTTTCAATAGTGGGATATAATGCGTCGTTCGTATTGCACAATAAGTGCCAGAGACGCACTTTTATAAGAAGAAAAACACATTATTCCGTAAAAAGAAATAAATATCCTATTTCTGCAAATGTTTCCTAAAATACTAGTTTCTCCTACCTGCTCATAGGTACACTACGGAAGTACGACAACTTTCCTATGCATCTATTTCTCTAGAACTCTCTCTGCAACCAGGGAATTATCGGATTGTTGCGTCGGCCAACTCTGCGCCGTATGAATTGTGTGGGTGTGAAAACTCCTTGGTTTACTTAGGATCGGAATTTACCCTTCAAAGAGAAGTGCCTTGTTTCAAATGAGGGAATGTAAGCGAAGACATAAGCTAGGCGAGCTTGTCTTACACAATGCAGTGCTAATAACAACTGAACAAGTAAACGTGTGAGTTAGCTTCAACAAACAATATTTGGCTGGTTGTGTGGTGTAACTAACTCGATAGGAATTCATGAAAAAGTATTATCGTTCATTTGGTCTAGCTCTCTCGTAATGTTAAGGTTTCTCTTCGAAACTTCGTATTTATGAAAGATTAAGCCTCTTGCGGACGGTTTCGAAAACGTTACGGCTTTAGCTGCTGTGGTAGCGTTCAAAAAGCTTCTCAAATTGCAAGAATTTTACCTGCTTATGGGTTCCCCTACTACTGAAATCTCTTTTAGATCATATTTGCGCATTTTGTAAACGGTTTCCCAGTGATGCTGTCTTGATGATGTCGAATAATTGTCTGATCAAAGTAACACTTCGGATTCTTGCTCTTTTTTCATATCTTCGGCGTTGCCTTCGAAAACCCTCCACTGGATAATCTGGAATTCGTGTCTCATCGACAGTGGCCAAGAATTTTTTACCAAATTGTTGAGCTTCACGTTCAAGTAATCATACCATTTGAATGGAGTTGAACCACACGAAGAGATCGGATTTATACAGGTAGGTCCATACTCGCCACCCACGTAGAATGTCAAACACGAAAGAAATGCTAGTACCGTTCATACCCAATTACGCTATTATCAACTCCCAGCAGAATTCCCTTCAGCACCAGAAGGCAGGGTACTGCTTCCGCGTAGATTAAGACCGACTGGCTAACCAGTAAAAGTTACAATTAACCGGAGGAAAGACGTTAACAACTCCTGGTTATTGTTCATAATAGACCCTGTCTTACACTACGGCTTTAGTTCGTCTAGACCAGAAAGAAGTTTAACGACTACATTACCCTAGTATGTGATGCGGAGTAATAGGAAATGTACATCTGCCCTTGAGACAATAGAAAATTGATAGAGTATCTAGTGTTCGTTTTACAGGGGTCTGTTAAAGTTAAAGTTCCATCAAGAGGCTGCGCCTACTGCTATTCAAGAATGTAATATTTTCCCTTTATCGTTTGCAGTGACTGGATGTATTATTCCACTGCAATGAAGAAAAGTGGAGCATGTAGCGGCAACAAAACGGCAAATGCCACCAATATGCTCTTTGAACGCATACTGATATTGCCTTCCACATACCCTGTGTTGTCGACGAAAGAGAATCACAGAGCAAAGATTGAATATTTGAAGTCCCCAATGGGATTAAGGTCCCAGCACAGTATCCATTTCAGACGAAATTCTGCTGTACATTGCGGATAACTTTGAGAGAAATGCCCAGGCTATAGTCTATGCATAATCCAGAATTCTGCTGGCTAACGATCTTCCAGAAGTAGAGTATCCAAATATCTAGCGACACGTCCTTTGTACCTCTCGGCCAGCGTATAATGCCACAGATGACCGTGGAGAGCACCTCGTTTGTTTTTCGGCCCGCACCTAAATTCGGAAGAGGAACGCTATGCCAACTGTTGCCAAAATCCCGGTTTTTCTGGTGGTAACTCCAGCGCCGCGGGACCTACGCGTCCGGAACTGGCCAGCTGCAACGTTTCCTGTCTACCTTGGAATATAGGACTGCGGTTATGCAGCTTTGGGAAATATAAGGTTTTGAAGGTGCCTGATTTTCAGTGCTACGTGTTCAAACACTACCGCAGATGCGTGTTTCTAGCCACGATACCCTTCCAAGTGGCTTACGTTGTCACGAGCACCTCTTCAATTTTCACGTACCGTGCTCAATAACGATGGTCCTACGCTTGTGGCCGAGACAACGACCATACAACTGGTTTGGAGATTTCGTCACCATCGCTATGACGCCGTTCCGGTCAATAGAACTGCGAATTGTTCCGATTATGCTTCAAATATCAATGGTACTTACTATATATTTCCTAAAGCAGTTTTCCTTGGTTTTCAAAATTTGTCCGGTCTTTCCACTCTTTGTGCAGGCATTTAACATATATGTCCTATAAAGGGACAAATATATATAAATTATGTTTCTTTTTCACACATCCTTTTGTAGGACATTTGGCCTTTAAACCTCCCTCGTATTAAGAGTTTTAATTCCTCGGTGAATGTAGTGCCACCCAATGCAACAGGCTTTATTTTCTTGGAAGTACGCGAGCGTCTTTTTTGGGATGTCAGCAAAGGGAGCAAAACCTTACATGACTTTATAAAATATTGGTTCTAAATTTAAAAGCCATTTTACGCAGCCTTTATTACGCCTTGCGGAGTAACGACTACGACCCAAGATACTCCTCTCAGTATCCAACAGTTATATAGAGCCGACGTAACTCTACTCCACAACGGTGTTTACTCAGTCCGAGGGGCCCAGATCGTCAGAATCCCTGTGAAATATCCTTTATATACTGCTGTCAAAGTAGGCTGTGAGTGAGAATACAGTAGAAAGACACCACATTGAAGTTGTTCTTTGATTGGAGAAGTAGGCTTGAATGAATAATATCCAACTAGCGGCATGGACAGTATAGGGTCAGTTTCCAACCACGATGGGACCAAGATGTCGCGCTCGGCCAGTTCACAGGCCGCAATGCAGACGACAAACAGTCATAACGCGACAGACAGCAACAATCAGGGGACTAGCTCCACTGAATGTCCAGCCAGTCCACTTACCACGGTCAGACCGATAGATATTGTTGTTGCTGTGTACGATCTTCCACCAACAGTGGGATCGGCAACCAAGAACGCCATTCTGCCCATTCAGCAGGGGGACACAATCTACGTGCTGAACAAACAGGAATCGGGCTGGTGGGATGGCATAATAATAGGATCTAACAATAAAGTTGTCAGAGGCTGGTTTCCTCAGAACTACTGCCGGTCCCTATCGTCGAATAATTCGCAACTGAATTCACTGGCCAAGAGAAGAGCCTCGCAGATCAGAACAAACTCCACACAGAGCTCAAGAAGGGGAAGTACACAGAGGAGGAACTCCCAGATACAGCGACCAAGCATAAGCTCCTTGAATAACGAATTGGCAAATAGTTTCGGCCCAGAGACAGAGAAACGCGATATCCAACCGATCAACAAGACGCGTAACACAGATTCTTTTTCTCCAGCACCCCACCAACCGGTGACGAACTCATCGCCCACATCAACGAGATCCTCCTTTTGCTCCTCACAGATGTCACCATCCAGTTCAACTAACGGACAAGTGAAGCGCGAATGCAAAGAGGCTCCTATGAAAAAAAGCAGTGTATCGTCGGATCCTAGGCCTTTGCACAGTGATATGGAGTTAGGAAATTCCTCGGATGAATCCAAAATCAAGTTGAGAACATCTACGGGCGCTGCTGCAAGTAGGGCAAATTTTGCTCACTTGCACGCACAAGGGGATTTACAGCAGCAACTACAATCACACTCGTCAGACAATACGCCGATTAACATTGTCTCTTTGGAAGAAGTAGAAATGATATTCAATAGCATCCATACAGATATGCCACCTGTTTGGATACCGGTACCGACGTCTTCTGGCGATAAGATCATCTATTACAATAAAGATCTTGATCTTTATTGCAATGTACTGCCATTACTCTCAAATCCACCTATAGATTCTCAAACAATATTCCCAACAGATGACCATCTGGTGAAGTTGAATCCTAGAAATTTGCAGAATGCTGTGAAGCATAATGAAAAAACACTAAAACTCATAACATACAAAAAAGACGGTCGGGGAAGCATAGGAAATAGCAGCTTTTATCCTACTCAGGAGGGGCGGAGTTCAAGTGTCGAAAGTGGTTCAAATAACACCAGAAATGGTTCAACATCTACAACGAGTTCGAGTATGGTAAGAGTAGTCTCGGATAACAATCAACAGCAGCAGCAACATCAAGCACAACATCGTGATTCTTTTGCTAATTCATCACATCAAACATACCTGGCAGGTAGTGATGAACCATGGGAAAGTTCTGAAAATGATCATTCAAAAACAGTATCAGAGAAGAATAATCAAAAGGACTCCCTTGGTAACAACACTCAAAATCAGAAGGCAATTCAAAATAGTAAGGCTAATCACTCTGACCATTACAAGCATCACATGCATATATCAGAACATGCTCATCATGTAAGACAACCAATATTAGCAAAGCCTGACATTTTTTATCATCATACGATGGATATCAAACTATGGTCAGAGTTGCGTGAATCCACATTGTATTATACAAGGAAAGCACACAGAATGTTTCTCACAAACAACAGAGCAGAATTCAACCATTTGTTTGAATTATCTACAACGTACTTGACGTATACTCAGCTGGCCTGTAGACTGTCAAGATCGTTGCTTAAAAATAAAACTCAAAAGAAAGAAATTCGTCGTTTGATAAAAAAAATCATTTCTTACTTGTCTAAAATTGGAGTCAGATCAAGTATTTTCTTTGCATCACCTCAGAGATCAGCTTTACTGAAACATCCTTCCCACTCCAGTGACATTAGGTTGTCTCAATCTCAAAGTACTAAAGTTCCCGATTACAGCACCGATGCAGAAAATGAAAATATAACTGGTGCACGAAACGTCAGTACGAGTACAACTGACACGCTGATTGCTGGTGGGCTTTCGAACACATTCGATTCCCCACGAGCATTTAGTAGGGATGAAGATGATGTATTACAGCCGCTACGCGAACAAAGAAGAAATTCAACCGGTACAAATGTAACATCAATTGCGAACGCTTCACTAGATGCAGGGGAAATGGAGAAAGTGCAACTTATTAAAATCTTATATGTTAATGTGGACCAAAAATTTACACAACTCCTTAAAGTGGTCCAACTCCTATATGATTTTATTCACATCAGTGACATCCCCCCTGATTGGACACCACAGGTTTTTCCTAGGTTTTTTAGAGGTTCTTTCAATGGAGGATCCTGGACAAATCCATTTGCAACATACAATGCAAAGGAACAGGACGGATCTAATGGCGATATCAATGCTTCAACAGATGTAAAACCGAATAGGGACGGTTTGGGAGAAAAGCAAACTCGTGTCGATCCTACATCTGATAAATCAGGATCTTTTTCTTCTACTTCTTTAACTTTTCCTCCGAAGGTTGCTGAAGCAATCAATCTCGCATCTGACTGTTATTGTGAAACATTCACAACTAACGACAACAGTGTCACGACATCAGGACCGAGAGGGAGGAATCAAACTTCACACCAAAGGCCAGGAAGACCTAATAATCAAAGAACTTTTTCAAGGGCTCGACTAATGAAGAGAACAAAGTATCCACTTAATTCAGATACTTTGAATATACTGAAGAGAAGGAGTTCATTGATTTATGAAAAGATCATGATTATAGACAAGGAAATTTCAATAGATAACACCAAATCAAGGAAGAAGAACCTGGAATTCACTTCTAGAATTTATGATGGAACAAGCTCTAATGTTATCGTGCTAGAGATCTTAGAAAGTTTGGATTTAACAATATTCATAAATTGCAAAGCTTTAGTTGAGAATAAGAAAAACTTAGATGTTGAAAATGAGGAATTTTTGAGACATTCTTTAACCAGTATATCCACCTTATTGACAGATTTTTTTGATATCAAGCAAGCAGCCCATGACATCTTTGTAAAGCTAATCATTTCCGCACAACAGGTAACAGTACACGATCCTTATGTGTTTTGTTCAGTTAAACCAAATCTCCCAGTTGGTCATCTAGAACCCACTTTGAGCATATCTCAATACAACAAATATGACAAGTTGTCCAAAGCCCTCTATCACTCCTTAATACAACAGGATGTTGAAACTAATGAATTGCATTTTTTGCAAACTTTACAAGAATTCAAAGAAACCTGCGAAAAGTATGTTGAAATTAATAGTGCAATATGCTATGTGGTTGAGCAACTAATAGAGGAGAGAGAGAATCTGTTGAATTATGCAGCAAGAATGATGAGAAACGATTTAACTTCAGACTTACTAAAGGGCGAACAAGATAAATGGTTTGTTGAAGATGACTACTATGAAGGCTATGTTTCTGATAGTAGTGAAGTTGACGAGTATTCAAAAGCAGTGTATGACAAAGGCAATGATGTTAAAAGTGGAAATGATCAGGGTCATTCAAAAGAAGTTCAATGGTACTTACGCTCTGAAAATGCGGATGGCTTAGTCTATGACCAAAGAAATAGAATTAAAGGCGGAACAAAAGATGCATTAATTGAACATTTAACTAGCCATGAAGTGGTTGATGCATGGTTTAATGTGACTATGCTTTTAACTTTTAGAAGCATGTTCACAACAAGAGAGTTTCTATATGCTTTGGTTTTCAGGTATAATTTGTATCCACCGGAAGGGTTGAGTTATGAGGAGTACAATATATGGATGGAAAAAAAATTAAATCCCATAAGATGTCGAGTCATAAATATTTTGAAGACTTTTCTTCAACAATACTGGACACCTGCTTACTATGAACCTGGTATCAATTCGATTCTAAATTTTGCGGAATTTGCGGTTAATGAGAAAGTACCTGGTGCAGAAGAACTTGTTGAACAAATTAGAGAAACAGTAAGCGGCAAAAACAAAGATATAGCAAACCATGAACTTTTAGATTTCCCTGATTCCTCAGGTTTAGAAATTTCAAGACCGAGCTTGCCCTCTTCCATGACAAACTCTACAAACTCACCAACGATCTCTTCTTCTGCTACTTCATTATTCAAAATAAAGAAAATGAAACTGCTTGATATAGACCCTTACACCTATGCCAGCCAGCTAACAATTTTAGAACACAACCAATACATGAGAATATCAATATTTGAATGTTTGGATAGGGTTTGGGGATCAAAATATTGTGACATGGGTGGCTCTCCAAATATCACAAAATTCATCGCAAATTCCAACAATCTAACCAACTATGTTTCCTATATGATAGTTCAACAGACAGATTCTAAAAAACGTGCTAGACTAATCCAATATTTTACAACGGTTGCTCAGCACTGTAGGGCTTTGAATAACTTTTCTTCGATGACCGCGATAGTTTCTGCTTTATATTCTTCACCCATATACCGATTGAAAAAGACATGGCAATTGGTTATCGATGAAAGTAAAGATACACTAAGATCTCTGAATAATTTGATGGATTCTACGAAGAATTTCATTCGATACAGGGAAAATTTAAAGTCAGTTAGAGACGTCGCATGTGTACCATTTTTCGGTGTGTATCTGTCTGACCTTACGTTCACCTTTGGTGGTAATCCAGATTTTTTGCACGGTACGTCAGATGTAATAAATTTTGGTAAGAGAGCCAGAATTGTTGATATCTTAGAAGAAATAATGTCATTCAAAAGAATTCACTACAGATTAAAAAGGTTCGAAGATGTTCAATCGATCATTGAATCATCTTTGACTGATATTCCCCATATTGAGAAGCAATATGAATTATCATTAAAAATTGAGCCAAGGACAGAGAGTTCATCGGCGCAATCTAATCAAGGTGAGCTAAAATACTCTTCATTTGACAGAAAACAGAGCACAGATGAAAGAAATATTCGTCTCTTAAGATTCGGGAAAAAGAAGCAATCATCTAGATTGTTCGGATAAGAGTAGTTCTGAAGAGACAATAATCATCATAGAGGTCTGTATTTGTTGGATTGATAGTACTAAATGGTATAAAAAGGAAAAGGAAGAAGTTGCTAAGTAATATATTCTTAAGTTTTGTTAAGATAGTTATCAAAACTTAGTGTTATCCTGCTGGAAGGGATAATTATAAATAAGTAGATAATAGAAATAGATTAAAAAGGAAGTTGATATATTATTCTGGATATTCTTAAGTATGAGAGCTTAGAAGAACACCTTTTAAATGATATCCCATAGATAAAACTTGGTTTATTGGATACCTTAGTTAACTAAAACCTTTAACTCTTTTTTTCTTCTTAGTTTTTTGAGAGCCCATAATCTTTGTACTTCCTTGGGAAAGCTTTGAAATTGGTTCTTTGGAATTAGAAGCCAAATTTCGATATATCGCAGGTTGAGACGGTTTCAAGTTTCCTTGACTTGTGTTATTGTTATTATTGTCATTATTTCGTTGGGAAAGTATTTTTGTTTTTTTGTTATTACGCTTTTTCTTGTTGTTAGATTTTCTTCCTCTTTTAGTCTGCGACGACTGGATAGTCGGAATATGCAGTTCATTATCTTCTCTCTGTAAGGATAAAGAAGGTTTTTCGTCGCTATCTTCGATTGATATATCCTCATCCCAAGAGTCAATTAGTCCTCTTTTATATTTGGTGAGAGAGTTAGAAACACGACGTTCCTCCATCCAAATAGCTTGCTTGTCATATATGCGAAGAACGGCCTTTAAAATCGGAGTTAATATTTGATTGATGATTGACTCCACGCCAATATCGCTCATTGTTGCCATCTTCAAGGCATCTGAAATTTCAGAAAGCTTTAAGGATTTTTGATGCAGAAGGAGAAAGGTCACCAATGTCAAGTCAGTAAAATTATGCAACTTTTCATTTTGAATAACGTTCTCCCATGTTTGTTGGAATGATTGCAGATCAAATACTGTAGTATCATCAAGCACTGGGGAGCTGAAATCTGAAATTTCATTTATGGCCTGGATGTTTTCCATCAAAATTGATTCAAAATATAAGTTTTCTGAGGTATTCGTTGATTTAATTCTCTTCAAGGTATTTCTAATATCTTCCAAAGTGATCTTAATCTTATCGTTAAAAAGTTTGGAATAAATATATTGCTCCTCAGTTTTAGGTACATAGAATGAGAAAGGCTGTATCAGCTCTACAAGCTTGTATCCAAGTTCTGTTGTCGACAATATATACCGTTCCAGTTCTTCTCCACAGCTCAAAACCAATTGCAATCCAAGTTCACCATACGGAAGAGTTCTTACTCCACCCGATGGATATGGATATAATGCTAACCCTTGAATAGGCCGTTTGGTCTCGATATTAATTATAGACGGCAGATTTGTTGTGTGGAAGATACCCCATTTGTCTTGTATGAACCCGTGGAGGTACAAACACGGGTTGACTGGTGAGTATATGCAACTGATAAACATCGTTTGTAACTTCAATTTGATTTTCAGTACCTTTAACTGCATATTGATATCTGTACATTTTAGATTGTGTTTCCAAGAGACTTCTCTTCGCAGAAATTTAAAATTGTCAAACCTCAATAGTATTATTTCCTTCGTTGTCAAAAGAATAGCATGTTTATCCGTTACTCTCTTGAATTCCAATATGCTCGCCCATGTCTTTGATTCTACAATTGTAAGTGAAATTTTATTTTGAAGGTCCACTCCTATGATCTTACTACGATCCGATATAATTAGTCGTGATGAAGCATTTGCCCAACATATTCTCTTCCAATTAGAAAGTTCTTCCGGATCATATATGGTTGACTTGTTGCTGACATCCATGATCAGGCTATCAGCAAAATATGCTTGTTTTTGAGCTCTTCCAACCCGCCAATTGCCACGCACGTCGATCATCGCAAATTGGTACATGTCAAATGGATTAAAGGCAAAATCTGCAATTGGGAAATCACTGAATTTTGAAAAATAGTAAGGTTTACAAACCGAATAATATATTTTGTTCGCCCTATGAAATATACCATCAATCCTTATTATCGATAAGTAATTCTCAGTAATTAGAGCTATCAACTCTTTTTCTTTACCCAATGATTGCGACAAATTCGGTACTACAATGGACTTCAATGTTGATGATAATTCAATAGTGGTTGTATATTTCATTCTTAGTACTGTGGATTTGGCGTAAACAAGAGATATGAAAACTTTTGTCCTTTCTAAATTTGTGTGCAGAATGATTCTGTTCTCATGAATACCATGTCGAACTGTACCTGGAACTTGGATAACAGTAGGTTCGAGTAAATTGGAAACAGTCGGATCAACAGCTTGAAGGTTGTCATTCAAAACATGATGCTCCTTCATTGAAAGATCATCCCCGTATAGGTTCTTTATAAGATTCTCAGGTATATTTACAGCTCCAGATTTTCCGACAGGTTCTGCCCTGTAAGATGGATCAAAATCCAAATCCACGTCTTGAAATTTTCTAATATGGCCACTAATACTGGCCTCCATTTGTGAGGAATTTAGTTTAAGCTTTGAGGTAAGAATATCCATCCAATGATTAAATTGATCATCTTCATCAACATCAGAAAGATCGTAGTCCTTTCCCTTGGCATCTACTTCGCGCGTTTTATTAGCAATAGGCAGATATTCATCTGGGCCTCTGACAACATGAAGCTCTGCAAGCTTTGCCGAAAATATTGGATCTACAGCTCCACGCCATTTCCCTCTTAATTTATCAGTGATTGTGTGGCAACTGGCCGTATGTAGTTTATCGTTGAAAGTATACAATGAAGTTCCACCAAAACCTAAACCAGTCTGTATCCCTAAAGAAGTTTTGTATGGTAGCTCTTCAATAATATGTCGACTTTTGTTGAAACTCAAAAATAATGGATGATGGACATCCATCGCTGTGCCATATTCCCTCTTTCTCTCGCTGTTGCAGTTCAAGAAACGCGATGAGCTAAAATCTGATCTTTTCAGCTAATATACATAGAAGTCACATGACAATTCGAGGAACTACTGACAAGAAGATTCTAACCAGACCTATTCAAAAATTAACAAAATCAGTATTCTGCAGTACGGTTTATTTTGTCTCTAAAACAAATAATCGTTGGAAGCGTCAAGTACCTCATGTTTTAAAACTGTCTTAAGAATCTACGTATTTTCGAGAAAAGTGTTAAACACCCATGATAATTAACTAGCGTATATTTCAGAAGTTACACTTTATAACCAAGTTATTATTTATTGTAAACCAATACCTTGGCACCAGCATTATTTCAAGGTCTTCTGTTGTTGGGTACATTCATCTCAAAACTGAAGGATGTTGGTAGCATCTAGGACGACCCAAAAAAACATGAAGCTTTTTTAAATTAAAAATGTTGATGTTTCTGTCCTGAAATAGACACTTATATTTTTACTGCGAGCACGCCCATCTTTCAACGTATATACCCAATAGTCCTGATATGAAGTTAATCGACTTGAAAACTTGTGAAAAATTTCTCAAGCACGATTCATTATGTCTCCATAATCTATTGTCCCTTTGTAGGATCTTCTTCGAATCTTAAATTCCATCCAATTTGAGGTCCAAGTTTTGGAAGGACTTCAGCTACACTTTGGACATCTTTGTCACCTCTACCAGATATGTTAATTACAATGTGTTGCTCAGGTTTCATGGTTTTTGCAAGTTCACATGCTCCATAAACCGCATGAGAGGATTCCAATGCTGGAATAATACCCTCCAGTTGCGACAACAGCTTGAACCCTTCTAGGGCCTGTGCATCAGTGGCTGCTACAAAATCCGCACGACCAGTAGCCTTCCAGAAAGCTAGCTCTGGACCCACACCTGGGTAATCCAACCCAGCTGATACAGAATGTGTGTCATGCACTTGACCATCAGTGTCTTGCAAAACATACGTCTTAACCCCGTGAAAGACACCTGGTCTTCCCGCAGTTAGAGTTGCAGAATGAAATTCGGTGTCTACACCGTCTCCACCAGCTTCTACACCCAGCATCTTCACGCTGAGATCCTTCTCAAAAGGAGAGAACATTCCTGTTGAGTTAGAACCACCACCTACACATGCCACAACGGCATCGGGCAATTTTCCATCGTTAAGAGCAGCAAACTGTTCCTTTGTTTCCTGACCGATCACACTCTGGAATGTACGTACTAATGTTGGGTATGGATGAGGTCCTATAGCTGAGCCAACGACGTAATAAGTATCCTTTAAATTCGTAACCCAAAACCTAAAGGCTTCAGAAGTAGCATCTCTGAGTGTTTTTGTACCATTTTCAACAGCGACAACCTTGGCACCCAGAATTCTCATTCTAAAAACGTTAAGGGCTTGACGGCGCACATCCTCTGCACCCATAAACACGGTACATTCTAATCCAAATTTAGCAGCTGCCGTTGCTGTTGCTACACCATGTTGCCCGGCACCAGTTTCAGCAATAACTTTGTTCTTTCCTAGTCTCCTGGCAATCAAAACTTGTGCAAGAGCATTGTTGATCTTATGAGAACCTGTATGGTTTAAATCTTCTCTCTTTAACCAAATTTGCGCACCTCCACAATGTTCGGTTAGTCTTTCAGCTCTGTGCAAAGATGATGGTCTACCAATGTAAGAATATAACGACTTAAACTCTTCCCAAAATGATGGATCTGCGACACATTCATCAAAGCCCTGTTCCAATTCTCTTAAACATGCATGCAATGCTTCAGGAACATACTGGCCTCCGAAGTCACCAAATCTTGCGGGGTGCTTGTGACTCTCTGTAAACACATCATCCGAGTCATGAGTCTTATCACTATTTTGCGCATATTTTTGTTTGTATTCGTTGAATTCTTCAATCGACAGTACCTTATGCTTGGTATTATTGAGAATACCTTCCACATATTCTTTGGCTGCTTCGTAACGTTTCTCTGCGGGCGCTTCGTTGACTAATGTTACAATTTTGGAACCAATAACCACACCATCGGCAAGACTTCCGACTGACACAAAATGCTCCCTGGTTGAGACACCAAAACCGACAGCTAATGGTGTATCCTTGGTGTATTTCTTTACATGGGTAATCAATTCATCTAAATGAGAAGAAACAGACTGTTCGGCACCTGTTGTACCCATCCTAGAAACAACGTAGATAAATGAGTCTGCAATACCCGCCAAAAGCTTCAATCTTTCATCTGTAGTCGATGGTGCAACCAAAGGCACCAAACTCAATCCATACTCTTTCACAAAGTTTCTTAACTTTAAGGCCTCCTCTGGTGGAAGGTCAACAATAATAAAACCATTTGCACCCGCTTCGGCCGCATCTCTGATGAATTCCTTTTCACCATAACTTAAAATTGGGTTGTAATAGCCCATCAGAATAACCGGTGTAGTGACACCGCTAGCTCTAGCTTCTTTCAGCAGTTCCAGAGTCTTCTTCATATTGACACCATTTTCCAACGATTTGGTATTTGCCATCTGGATTGTTGGTCCGTCAGCGATTGGATCGGAAAAAGGTAAGCCCAGTTCAATTACATCTACACCACCATCCTGAAAGCCTTTCAAAATAGGAATGGTGTCCTCAACCCTAGGATATCCTGCGGTCATGAATGTGACTAGTGCATTGCGACCCTCTTTCTTAGCGTTTGTAAAGGTTTGTCTTAACTGCTCTGACATTTTGTAGAATAAAAATTCAAGCTATTGACGGTTTGCCCAATTTTATAAAGAACACCTTACCTGTGAACTAATGGTTAAGACTGTGATCAACACCTGTATCTTGGTTTGTTCTGTTTCTTATATATAGGGTTAATAATGATTATGAACTTAGTATGAATCTGAAAAATTTGGTTCTTGAGTCATCCTATCACAGCCATATCTGGCCCATCACATGATATGTTGGTTTGGCTGGAAGAATGTAAAATTAGTGAGATAATTTCACAAAATATGCTAAGTTGCAACTGGTCTTACATCATGTTATCGGCAATCTGTGAGTAAATTTTGTTGCTTGTGTCATTCTCATAATAAATCGACGGTTCGATTAAGAATTATTCTGGAATCACGGATAATAACAAATAATGTACCCTTCTATTCAGAATATATGAAGCAACTATAGAAGAGAGGAAAGTTTTTTCTACAACTGTGAATGTAAATTGTAAGAAAACTTTCAATTGTAGTACTAATTGAACCACCTCTTACTACTCACTAAAATTTGATCTCGAGTCTTAACTTCAGATTCAATTTGCACTCAGATGAAAGTTGGTATCGATCGTTACTACTGAAACTGATAAGTATTCAAGATCATAATTTTTGTTGAAAACTAGGGACAGCCTCTGGCAAAGAAGATACAATTCTTAGGTATATGCTCTTTGCGAATTGCGCCAGTAGATCGGCATACTTTACTGTTCGGTCAATAGATATTCAAAAAAAAATCGAACATCTATGTAACTCGATAGTAACACATTCGACTCGAGATCGAAGAAAATGATAATTTTTAGGCAACCATTATGATTAAAACATCTATTTAAATAACGACAACTCTTGTTCTCTATGGCTCTTTTTATTTTAAAGAGATTGCAGAAAGAAGTATTGTCCGTTATTACCCCCCATCACTTACAAAAAATACACAAGCAATCGTAAAAACAATAAATTTCATTCTTATCGTTCATTTCTTATTAAAAAATTCCAAGCACTTGGTGACTATACCTTGATATAACATTCATTTGAGTGAATAACCATTAATTTTCCAAGATGGATGTATTTTGCCGCCATTCTTATGTCAGACTACTACAAAAATTCCATATCAAGATTTCCAAAGTCCAAGCTATTTAGATCCAACGGATCAAACTCTTTAGATCCCATGCTACTATTGGGATTTGGCTGCGACGAATCTTGATTTACTTCATCCATGTTAATATTCATGTTCAAAATATTGGCGGGTGTTATATTCATGCTCATCTGTTGTTGATTCATAGAATTGTTTCCAGGTGGTTGGTTACCAAATGATTGTGATTGTGTATGTTGGTGGAACTGTTGCTGGAGAGAAGCGAGACCCTGCTGTTGCTGTTGTGGTTGCTGTGGTTGCTGTGGTTGCTGTGGTTGCTGTGGTTGCTGTGGTTGCTGTGGTTGTTGCGGCTGTTGCGGCTGTTGCGGCTGTTGCGGCTGATGGGGTGGCATCATATTGAAACCATTCATTTGGGGATGCGATTGTACCCCATTTAAGGGGGACATCATATTTGTCAATGGTGTCCCTATCATATTGTTGGGAGATGAGCTGTTCATGATTTGAACTGGATTTGTAACCACACTTCCGGGCATTATTGCCGATCCAGGCACCGAATTCATTCCAATCTGGCTTGAAGATGGCGTTTGTATTGGGACATTGGATTTTGATACTGGAACTTGCATTGAATTCATTTCTAGTGGAGTACTAGCAGCATTTCCAGGTGTAGTAATCGAACCAGGGGCACCCGAAGATTTCTTTGTTTGTCTCGGTTTACGTGGCTTTTTTGAATTTGATGTCGCTAAGTTGCTATTTTGTTGGTTACCGTGAAAAGAACCTATGAGACTTGCATTATCGTTGGCAGCAGAGGGTGTGTTTGCGTTACTACTTGGAGTCGCTGCATTAGATTTGCCCTGTTTATTTGATTTGCCAGCAGGAGCCAGTGGTAACAAATTGGAGGCATTACCTTCATTTGTGATTGGTAGATTACCTTGCTTAGCTGTATTCAATGGCATCGGGGTTGTTGTACTTGTTGCGATGCCATGATTTACATTGCCCAATTGATCAAGCGAGCGTAGGGATTCCAACGGTTGGTACTTCTTGGAATTGTATTTATCGCTGAATTCATTCATAGTTTGAAATAACGGCTGTATCTGAGAAAAGTTTTCCGATAGCTTTTGAATCATATTGTTAACTTCCAAAATCTTGTCTTTGATTAAATTATATTTCTCTAGTGGGGTCTTCTCACTCATGCTTTCCATGTTGCCCATTGTTTGAATGAAATCATTGAATAACAACCTCATCGGAAGAATACTATCATGTGTTCCATCCAAAAATGATAGCAATAGCTTCTTCCCTTCCTCATCACTTGCTAACTTGTTTTCCAAGTCTTCTACAGGTATGTTTAGATCAATTCTGCCGGACAGGTTTATGTCTGTCATGTTCCTTGAAAACTTGTATTCAAATATGACTATTTTTATTCAAACGCAAAAATTAAAGCTAAATTGTCTAGTTTAGTTTGCGATGTTCATATGGGGTTTCCGCTTGTTCTTTTAGAAGGTATATACGGTTTATTTTCCTTGTTTCCATGGTATTGACATCTGGTTGCACATCAATTAAATAAACTTGAAAAGTACACATTTTTAAGAATCACGTGAACCTGTTTTGTAGATGTTCGGCGGATCCTCTGTAGTCGGGTGTAATTTAATGATAATTAACGAAAGTGATGTTTGGCCCTTTTTGATTATAATTATACCCTTATTATGTTAGGTGAAGCTGGAGGTGCTAGAAGTGTAAGGAAATCTTTGGTTGAAGACTTGTGTAGATGCGGCGCGTAATTCACATATTATGTGATAATATCGTGTACAGCTGTTACGTGTGAATGCTGTGGTAAATACCTACAGTCGAAGCCGAAAAAAAGCTAGTAAAAATAACGAAACGGTCTTAGATATGTTTAAAATTGTCTTTAATACGTGGGTATGGTACGAACTTCCAGTTTGACTGTTTTAAATCAAATTTGGAGAATGATCCTAATTATAAGATAAAATGCCGCCAATAGAAAGAAATACATCCTCAAAATCATTATATTGCGACACCTAGACAGTCTTTTAATATATCTCGACTAGTCCTTGCAAAAATGTTCATACAACGAAACGATACTCAAGTGAAATTATAACATCAATAAAAGCATAAATAGAATGAAGTGAACTTGAAATGTTGCAAGTAGTCTATCATTCGGCTCACGTATGTAGCTTGCTCAAAACTCATCATCTCAAAAAGATGATTCCATTTGTCTCCTTAAGATTATATCTTTTGATGACATCGTCCAGATCCACCAAATCATTATACCAGATGTCAGCTATGAATTTTTTCGGTACTTGTCTATAAGATTTTTTCACGATTTCAATACACCTATTCGTCATTTCAAGAAAAGCTGGCATAGTAATTACGAGACGATTTAGTATCGACTCTCTTTCTAAATTCCGGACATTTTTAAACCATTCGACGTTCCTGACGTTCCCAATATAAATAATTGCCATATCTAATATTGTCTGTTTCTCGCTTCCAAAGCAGAGATCAAGTACTTTCCTACATGACTCAAAATCCTTATTAAAATGGGAAAGGTATAGGGCTTGTATCAGCATATACTCTTGATTGGGTTTGTTCCCGAAATTTTTAGTAATGAATTCCAGTATGCTCCCTAAAATGCTCCAATTCTTTAGTGTTAAGGAGTGTTCAAATGAGTACTTGAACAGGTTCAATGCGAATCTTTGAAAATCGTCAGTTTTGTTGGCATGGAAGATACTAATAACAACTTCCCTCAATTTTCTCAATCCATGTAGCTTATCATCATCGTTTCTAGTCTTGAGATACGCAAAAAATTGCTCTCTTTTTATCTGACTAGCCTTCAAATCCTCAATGCTTTGGCTAACATGATCGGAACGACTCAATAAAGATCTATCTTTCAATGGATCACTTAAGATGTCTAAACGACTTTTTTCAGAAAACTTTTCCAACCTCTTTTTCAATCTTTCGGGATCATTCATCTCCATAGGTTGTTTTCCCTTTTCCAACGACAGTATCTCTAAAACATATTGACTTTGAAAGCTAGGACTTAATTACATTCCCAAAGCCGACTAACGATTATTATGCTAAAAAGGCAGAGATTACATTCATTTTACAGGTTATACTCAACTAAGTTAAATGTGCTATTTTTCGGTAGTGATCAGTTCAGTATTCACTCTGCTAAAGCACTGAAAGAACTTGACGAGGTCAACAAGGTTCAAATTGTGACAAAATCACCAAAATGGTGTGGACGGGGACGAACAGTTCTGAAAAGAGTACCAATCGATGATTATACTAGAAAGGTTGGGCTTGATGCACCTATTTATTGCAATACAAAAGAGGAACTTGCTGGTTTGGCAAACACTATCAAAGACATAGACCTATTGATTGTAGTATCTTTTGGAAAATTAATACCAAAATCATTAATTGAATCTATTCCATACTCTCTTAATGTTCACCCTTCACTGTTACCAAAATATAAAGGTGCTTCACCAATTCAATACACACTACTTAACCGGGATAAGTACTGTGGTGTAACTATACAAACATTAGATACAGAGAAGTTTGACAACGGCCTTATTATCAACCAGTCACAGCCGATTCTTACTGAGGAATTGTTGGCTAAAGGATCATTTTCATTTTTTGGGGATCAATTTCCAGTCAAAACAGCATCTCTTATGGACCAATTAGGTCTTGTGGGTGCAGAGTTATTGAAGACTACGATCCAAAGAAAGCTCTACAAGGAGCCAACAAGCAAATGTGTGAGCTCTGAAAAAGAAAGCAGAGCTCCCAGAATCAAAACTGAGATGAAAGAAATCGATTGGCACTCGTCCGCAGACGAGATAATAAATAAAAGAGATGTGTTGGGCCCGCTGTATACATATAAAAGCACAGAGAAAAATGGACTAAAGAGGGTGATACTACATAAATTTGAAAAATTCCAGTCAAACTTTTCTGAAAAGCCTGGAACCTTCTGGTATGATGGGAAAAGACAAATCTTGTTAATCCAATGTAGAAATTCGTGCATCAGTGTTGATAAATTACAATTTGAAGGCTACAAAGTCGAAAATTCAAAACAGTTTGTAACCAGTTTAAGAAAAAGATGTGGTAAAATGGCTCATGAATTGAAATTCGATTTTGGCCAATAAAGTAAGCAGAATAGAAGAAATTCTATGGTACATCTTTTTCAAGTGTTTCTCAAGAATCAGGTGAAATCATTAAAGTAATCAAACTAAATTCAAATTTTGACCCTGAAAGAAATGACACAGAGAACATAACATATCGATGCAATACCTATATTTCATTATGACATTGCCTATGGATGGGAGACCATAAGCAAAAAGCGGTTGCTCTCAACAATAACATTCGTGACTTATGATACTGTTTCAGGAAATTATATGGAACAATGCTGTTTAACGGTAATAAAGAAAATCATACCATAGGAAATATAACAACTTTGTTGAACTTTGTTAAACTTTGGAAGAAGACAAGAAGACAGCAATAATTGATTGATAAATTCTCCTGTACTGGAACTAATGGAGAAACCTTTATCAGGCTTGGTGCAAAATAACAAAAAAGATGAATTGCTGGAATCCAGCGACTCCATAGAAAGACAGATTGAGAATTACAAATTTCAAGCGCCACCATGGTATAGAATATTGATATATGACTTCATCCTCTGGCTACTAACGAAGATTTTTGATTGTTTTTTTAGGGAAATTAGGACCAGAGGTGGTTTCAAGATTCCTAAGCAAGGGCCTGTCATTTTTGTTGCTGCTCCCCATGCTAATCAATTTGTTGATCCAGTAATACTAATGGGGCAGGTTAAAAAAGTGGTGAATAAAAGAGTCTCTTTTCTAATTGCAGAAAAATCACTTAGAATGAAGTCTGTTGGGTTTTTGGCACGTTGTGTCATGTCAATTGGCGTTATCAGGGCTCAAGATAACCTAGCACCAGCAAAAGGTAAAATTTCAGTGGATCCAAATAATCCACGTACGGTAATTGGCCATGGCACAAGTTTTACTAAAGATTTCAAGCCAAAGGGACTGATTGCTCTACCTCGCTCCCTGGGAGTTGCTGAGATTCAATCCATCGAGAGTGACTGTTCGTTAACTATAAGAAAGGAATTCAAACTAAATAAGCCGGAAATTAAAAAGCTGTTAGAGCATGGAACAGTATATAAGTATGCTGCCAAGGTTAATCAGTCAATGGTTTATCATCGAGTTTTTGAGCATTTAGCACATGATGGTTGCATTGGAATTTTCCCAGAAGGTGGCTCTCATGACAGGACGCATTTACTTCCTCTAAAAGCTGGTGTTGCTATAATGGCATTAGGTTGTATGAATAAACATCCTGAGGCCAATGTTAGGATTGTTCCATGTGGAATGAACTATTTTCACCCTCATAAATTTAGATCAAGAGCAGTTATTGAATTTGGTGATCCAATAGAAATAACTCCTGAACTATTAAGCAAGTATCGTAACCCCGAAAGTAATAAAATAGCTGTTAAAGAACTATTAGATACTATTTCCGAAGGTTTACGTGCTGTTACGGTGACCTCATCAGATTACGAAACGTTGATGGTTGTTCAGGCAATGAGAAGATTGTATGCAGGCCAATTATCTTCAAAGCTTCCCTTACCAATGGTTGTCGAGATGAACAGAAGATTAGTAACGGGCTATGAAATTTTTAAAGATGATCCTGAAGTTATTGAATTAAGGGAATCGATCATGAAATATAATACACACTTGCGTCATTTAAATTTACCTGATCATTTAGTTGAAGATGCAAAGATTAGCTTTGGGAGGAATCTTGGACTATTGATATTTAGATCGTTACGTTTATTGGTGAGTGTAATTTTGGCACTGCCCGGAATTATAATGTTTTCGCCAGTTTTCATTGTCGCAAAGAAAATTTCCCAAAAGAAAGCTAGGCAAGCGTTAGCAGCATCGACTGTTAAGATTCGTGCTAATGATGTGATCGCTACTTGGAAAATTTTGATGGGAATGGGGTTTGCTCCATTGCTGTACATATTTTGGTCGGTTTTGGTGGTTCGTTATTTGGGTGACAAGTTCACCAATAGCAGAATTTTGACATTTTGCATCTCATATATCCTGTGCTCACTAGTAACATATTCCGCTTTAATAATTGGTGACATCGGTATGGATATTTTCAAATCATTAAGACCGTTATATGTTTCGCTGACTTCGCCTGAAGGTTTGAAAAGGCTTCAAAAGGAACGTAAGATTCTTTCCGAAGGGATAACTGAAATCTGCAATAAATTTGGTACTGAGCTATTCCCTGATTTTGATGCCGAATCTTTGCTTCATGAGTATGAAGTTGATGAAGAGGAGGAAGATAGAAAGACCGCTGAGTTGAAAAGAAGAAGACAATTGAGAAAGAATAAAGAAAAAGATTCCAAACTAAAGGCTGAGGATACCTCAAAGACGATATCAGATACTGAACATACAGACTCTGATGCCGTTTCTCTTGTAAATAGTGACAATTCACTTTCAAATATTCCACTTTTTTCCTACGGTAGTAAATCTGTATCTTCAATATCGTCAATGTCTGAATTTGAAGTAGCTGGTGATGCAGGTATAAAATCTGGTATAGCAGGGATGATAGCCAGTGATGTTAGACGGAGAAGAGAAACTCATTTAGCATCAGATGATGATACTGATGGTGATGTTGTTGAAGATAATGAAAAATGAATGCTGTAGTTTTCTAGCGTCAAAGTGTAGAATATTGGCTAGTTTTTAATGAATATGTAATCTTAAAGTATATGAAAGGGGGACTACTTTGAATAAATAAAGAATTTTAGCTGCCCATATTTCCACTCATCCTTATAAATATATTAAATGCACTCTTAATAATAGAACAAATATTCCTGTATAACACACGAGATCAACGACATGGATGAAATTTCAAAACGTGGAAAAAATATGAAAAAAGATCAATTAACATAAATACTAAAATTTTCTGGACGAAAATTTTATTGAAAACTCGTCCATTGTCGAGCTGACCAATTTTGACAGCGGTTTCCAATAATTAATAACAGCACAAATGGTACTACTCGATAAAAACAATAACAGATACAACAAATTGAAAAACACCTTCCAGAAACCATTATACGTGCCCCAAAATTGATTTTCGACTATTTTTTTTTTAAAAATTTTAAAAGTTCAAATTAACTTCAACAACAGTTACAATACGACTTTTTTGTAGTGTGAATTTTTTTGCCTTGAGAGGCGAACAAATCTAACAAAAAAGATCAAAAGCTACTCCAATTCCAATCAGCTGGAACAGAACCAACTGTACTGGTAAGAGCATCTGTCCCCTCATCGCCGTTATTGCTATCTTCTAATGTAACATCGATAGCAGGAGGAACTGTTATTGATTTTGTTTGGGAATTTATCACTCTATCATCTGGATTTACTGATTTATTTTGTAATTGCTGTTGTCTCCATTTAGGATTCTTTATTAGCGTCTCGTATTCCTCTAAGCAACTATCACATATCTTTGATAAAGTCCCAAGACCCCCACCATCGATAATAAATTTGGCATTTGAATTCAGGTATAGCCAATGCCGGAGGTGTTGTTGGCAAAATATATCACCGCAATGCCTACAATGGTGTTTTCTTTCCCAGAAAGTAAATAACCTATGGCAGTAATGGCATGAATTTCTCTGTGAGTCATTAACCCAGTGTTTCCTTGTTGGTGTTATCGGTGCTTCAAGTTTGTACGCGTCGAAACTGTAGTAATTTGTAGGAGAAGTGGATGCTGAACCATAGAAAAATGATGAAAAATGTCTCCGGCAGCTTTCAATTACTGAAGAATTTAATGACCTTATGGAAGCTTGTGAAGAGGTTTTGCCATTATGACCATTCAATACCTGCGAATCTGTTAACTCTCTTGAATTTATGTTGCTGATAGTAGGAGAAGACCTCACAATATCGTCGTTGGTTATATTTGTCTCAGCGACGTCTCTTAGAACTGCAGGGGTGTATAAAGGCTTCTTTGGATTGCAAATTTGCTTCGTGAATTTTTTTGTCCCTTGAGAGCCTTGTTGTTTATTTTGACTGTTGCTTGGCGTCATTGCTTGGGAATTTAGAGACGGTTGCTGTATCACTCCGTCAAAGGACAACTGTTGCTGAGACCCTTGTTTATGATTATTTGCAGGATTTCTGAATAAGTTTGCCTGCAGCGTGGCTTTCTGATTTACCGCTGGTTGTCCCTGTTGCGCATTAAATGGAGAGGAGTCTAAGAAAACGTCCTTGTTCCCAAATCTTAAGTGGGTAAGGGACTCTGCATTTGAAGTAATTTTGTCCATTTCCGTGTTAGATTCTGTCATTTTCCTCTCACTTGGAAACTTCAAAGACTTCGCAGACCCTTTGAAGGTTGATAGCTTCCTTAGCGCCTGTGTAGTCAGTTTCTTTTGCATTATTTCCTCATCCTCTATGTCTTCGTCCATCTCCCCCTCTTCTTCTGTGTCTCCTATGGCGTTCCCATCCTCCTCTGTCGAGGTTTCTTCTTCCATTTCCAGGACTTTCTTGCTCTGAGTTCTAGTCCGGTTGGACTGCACTGCCGTTTCGTTCGAATCGCTCCGCGACGGTTCCGGTGCCCTGGGGTCCTGCACCGTGGCGTCCAGCCGTTTATCGTCTGTGAATGGCAGTTGCAGCCCTATCTCGCTATTCTCCGAGCTGTTTCTGCGATACATATATGTCCCGCCAGTGGTGTTGGAGCTGCTGCTCTGGGCTATTCCCTTCTTGCGGACAGAGCACATTGCTGGTGATTGGATCTGCTGGTTTATGTTGATTGAGGCGGCTCCATTCCCGACGGAGCCACCGTTGTTCCCATTTTGCGCGTTGGCATTCTGCTGGTGCTGGTGAAGCATCGACCTCAAAGAGATGCTGCTAAGCACGCTCTGGCTCGACTGCGTTCTCGCCCTGTTGGGCAGCACTTTCTGCTTCTCAAATGTGATGTTAGAGTTGGACTTGTGGCTGTGCGAGTTGCTGGTATCCGACTTTAGCGACGTGTCCGACGACGAGTTGCTCTTCTTCTTCTTGAGATGAGAATCGTCCTCCCTGTTCTCTGCCGCAGCGTTCTTCACCTTCGCCTTGTCTGCCCCCTCGTCCTCTTCGCGTATCATCGGCGTTTTTTCAAACGGTATGACACCTTCCTTTATCTTGTACATCTTGGCCGAAATGTGTCGTCGCCACCAACCTCTGATCTGTCCAGCAAACCTTCAAAATGATGGGTCTTGCTGTGCTAGCTTCCCTTGTTGCGTTATGTTTCCCTGCTAAAGGCCTGAATGAGTTCAGGGTGGGTAGGAAACAGCTGATAAAACGCCGTGGTGACTGTCCAAACTTACGTTGCCGCTCAATACGCCAACCGACGTGCTTCTGTGTCAGCAATCTTCTTTGCAGACTGAGTATTTGGACAAACTCGGGAGTCTTGATGTTTGCAGTGTGATGGCTTTGCCCTCGTCCTAGTTCTGCTTCCTCGTTGCGATAAGATTCATAATATACGCTTGTGCTACGGATTGTAAAGAAAAAATGGTGACTAGATCACATGGTTTCTACACGCAGTCGACCGGCGTCAGACGACTGTACCAGGTAAAAGAAAGGTGCTACGGGGCGGGAACGCTGCAGTTTCGGGCCTTCCACCTTCACCGTTTCTGCGTCTGCTATTCTCTAGGCAAAAAGGCGCACCGACAAAGGCCATGGGACCGGCAGTAGGCAAGGCTAGCGTATGTTCTGCGGTCAGCAAGCCATCCCAATACTT
This sequence comes from Hagleromyces aurorensis, assembly GCA_030705145.1. Lineage (NCBI taxonomy): Eukaryota > Fungi > Ascomycota > Saccharomycetes > Saccharomycetales > Saccharomycetaceae > Hagleromyces > Hagleromyces aurorensis. The sequence goes on along the minus strand of JANIWU010000046.1, from coordinate 45,366 downwards.
TGACTGTCCGTATTACGTTGGTTTGATTTTCGGCCAATGAGAGGGCCCAGCCGTCTGATGACTACGTGCTAACGCGACCAGCAGGCTACGACTTTTCGGCTACAGGACGGACAGTGCAGCGTGCTCGTATATAACTACGACGGCAGCTTCTTATTTCCCTGAATGGCCCTGGGGGAGTTGTAATTGTTCGAGGAACGGAGATATTCCCTATATGGGCGCATAAGCAAGGTTGGCTGAGAGCCTTTCTCCTCAGGACCTTTTTCGTAGCCCGAGCCCGAGAGCTTCCTCAATTGTTGCCGAAGCGTCTGGGAATGGGCTGAACATCCCATGACGAACGATGATGCTCCAGTCTGGCGCGCAGAACCCGATGGCTCTTAGGCCCGAGTGTAGACAGAGGGAACAGATGCTGGTGCAGATACGAGCGCAAGCACCCCCATTGGGTCTGTTATTCCGCAACTGGACAAAGGCTTTTTCTTCCCTATATTGCAAAACTGCCTGTTCGGGTTTCTGCGTGAAGTTCCTGCCCGTTCGAAATGAGGGCAACTAGGTAATATTCTTGGAATGCCACCGTTGCGGTTCGAACCCGCGTCAGGGGCTGCTTGGTGCTCTCTAGGACTGGCTATCCTGTGTGTCGTGTTGCACGACAGTTCCCTTTTCTCGCACACTGCGGTTGAACATTAACACGTTAATATCTTGCACCAGACTAAAGAGTCAGCTGGAGAGTCTGTCCGCAGCGAACACTATAACCGTCGGTTTGGAGTAGGTAAATATATCTGGTATACCTTCTGTGACTATGTCGAAGAGCGACGTAAGTAAGGTCCGCAATGGCGCCCCAAACAGCCTGATTCTTGGTTGGATCCAGACAGGTCTGTTCGTCAGTATCTTCATCGCAATATTCGCCGCGGCAGTCTCCTCGAGACTCTTTTCCGTGATAAAGTTTGAGTCAATTATCCATGAGTTTGATCCCTGGTTCAACTTCCGTGCAACCAAGTACCTGGTGGATCACTCGTTCAATGAGTTCCTGGACTGGTTCGACGACAGAACGTGGTATCCCCTCGGCAGAGTGACGGGTGGAACTCTGTACCCAGGTCTGATGACGAGTAGTGCGCTGGTCTGGCATATTCTGAAAGAGTACCTAGGCATGCCAATTGACATCAGAAACGTCTGTGTGTTGTTTGCACCTGTCTTCTCCGGTGTCACCGCCTGGGCTACCTACCACTTCACCAAGGAAATCAAAGACACAAACTCAGGTCTGTTGGCTGCTGCTTTCATGGCAATTGTTCCCGGCTACATTTCGAGATCTGTTGCCGGTTCGTACGATAACGAAGCTATCGCAATCACATTGCTGATGGTCACTTTCATGTTTTGGATTAAAGCCCAGAAGACTGGTTCTATCCTGCAGGCAACTTTGGCAGCTCTGTTCTATTTCTACATGGTGTCTGCATGGGGTGGTTACGTCTTCATCACGAACTTGATCCCATTGCATGTCTTTATTTTGCTTTTAATGGGACGTTACAACAACCAGCTTTACGTTTCTTACACCACCTGGTACACGATTGGTACGGTTGCTTCCATGCAAATCCCATTTGTCGGCTTCTTGCCAATTAGATCAAACGACCATATGGCTGCCCTAGGAACTTTCGGTCTGATTCAAATTGTCGCTCTTGGAAGCTTCATCAAGTCCAAACTACCAGAAGAGAAATTCAAGGTTGTTATGATTGCATCCATTGTTATTATCCTAGCTGTGGGTATTTCTGGGTTGTTCTTCCTGACCTATATGGGATTCATTGCGCCATGGACAGGTAGATTTTATTCTCTGTGGGACACCAGCTATGCAAAGATTCATATTCCAATCATCGCGTCTGTTTCCGAACATCAACCTGTTGCCTGGCCCTCATTTTTCTTTGACACACACTTTTTGATCTGGCTATTCCCAGTCGGGATTTTCCTGCTTTTCATCGAACTGAAGAATGAGCATGTTTTTGTTATTGCATACTCTGTTCTATGTTCTTATTTTGCTGGTGTCATGGTTAGATTGATGTTGACGTTGACGCCTGTGATTTGTGTTGCTGCCGGTGTAGCTCTATCTAGAGTTTTTGACATATATTTGAACTTCTCGTCGAAAGAAACTAACAGCATTAGAAGACTAACAAGCTTGGTATCGCGTCTCTTAGTTTCATTGTCTTTTGTCTACTACCTTTACCTTTTCGTTCTACACTGTACATGGGCAACAAGATTTGCGTATTCATCCCCTTCAGTTGTTTTGCCATCCCAAACTCCAGATGGTAGGTTGTCATTGATAGATGATTTCCGTGAGGCCTACTACTGGTTAAGAATGAACACTGCTGAAGACAGCAAGATCGCAGCGTGGTGGGATTACGGTTACCAGATTGGTGGTATGGCTGATAGAACCACGTTAGTAGATAACAACACCTGGAACAACACGCACATTGCTATTGTTGGTAAGGCTATGGCCTCTTCTGAAGAAAAATCGTATGAAATTCTGAAAGAGCTGGATGTCAATTATGTGCTGGTTATCTTTGGTGGTGTTCTTGGTTACAGTGGGGATGACATTAATAAGTTCTTATGGATGATTAGAATCAGTGAAGGTATTTGGCCAGACGAGGTTAGCGAGCGTTCTTTCTTCACCTCAAATAATGAATACCGTGTCGACTCGGCAGCCACCGAAACCATGAAGAAATCATTACTGTATAAGATGTCATACAAGGACTTCCCATCTCTTTTTAATGGTCAATCTGCTCCAGACAAGGTACGTAACCAAATGATATCTCCTGATCACGTTGAACCATTAGATTACTTCGATGAAGTATTTACATCCGAAAATTGGCTCGTAAGAATCTACCAGCTGAAACCCGAGGATTTGGAAGGTAGAAGTCTTCGTGACGTTGGAGAGCTCGAAAGACATCCAAAGTCAAAGAGAGCGTTCAAGAAGCCTGCTCTTGATATGAGAGTTTAAGAAACATATTCCGAAATAATCTGAATGTGAAATTGAAACTATGTAGAAATTAAGTCATATAGATCTAATATAGTACCAAATGAAACATAAAATGACAACATCAGTAACCAACCCAGCTGAATCTATTTTTTCTTTTACTCTTTTTCTTGTTATATAATGCCAATTGATCTCGGTAGAGCCTCTGTGTATGTCCTGATAGATTTGTTACCACACTTTCAAACGTCGATTTATCATTTATTAGGCTTTTTTGGAGCTTCTTGTATTCCTCAAGTCGCCTTACAAGAATATCAATTGAGTTGCAAAGCTCATCATGATAAGTTTCCAGTTCCTTGGTGTTTGCTGTTGAAGGAACCTCGACTGCCAGCAAATTGGGTATATTTTCGAGATGTAGCTCGGTATTTTCCTGTTCCAACGAGGAATGCGTGATGGGCGGTAGATATTTAATTTTGAAATAATCCTTCAGGAATGTCTTTGTCTGGATATCATTTGTACTCAGAATAACCTCGATTTTTGAAAAAATGGAATCATCAAGTGGCTCTTGAACCTTCGTATTCTGGATGTCGTCATCTTCGTCGTTCACCCTTAAAATATGCAGCAAGCTCTGTCTCATGTGAGAACTCTTCCATATAAAAGGTTTCAGTATAGTATTTAGTTGAACCAATTGCTCATATATTACCTGAGGGCGCTCTTCGTTCAGCAGCTCCCCCAGCTGATGATCGGTGGTGGCTCGAGATGGCTCGAGATATTCACATATTTCACCTAGACATCTTGATACTAACGTATCCGTCTCCGTCAATACCTCTATGTCTTCTTTTTCTATCGAAGCATCTGAAAAGTTACCGAATTCATCACTGTCTTCATCGTCCTGGTCATCGTTAACTTCGCTGTGATTCTCTTCACTTGATGGTTGTGGTTCAGCCAATTGCAGCATTTCTACACCATTTGCGACATTAATATTCTCCTGATCTTCATGCACATCAGGACTCTTCTCTCGCCTGAAATTGTCCATGGTTTCGATTTCTACCCTTACTTTCACTTCCTGTATTGCATTATAGCTTTGAAACATTATGTCAGGTCTTTATGCTGATAATCTATTGAGTAGATGAGATCACATGATATTTTGGTCATGTGATTTTACAAAGATGATGATGATATTTTCGGAAAGGTTTCAGTACGCGAAAATGCTCATTGCTCACGAATTGTAAACAAACAAAGCTATGACCATGGAAGATCTTAGTACAATCATTTCCATTCGAGATATCGATACAAGCAAAATTAAAACTTAATATTAAACATTGAAAACAACAGTTTTTGGAGGTTTTCTAAGATTTTTACTTTGCTTTGGTACTAAACAAGCAGTAAAGTCATTAATCATGGATTTTGAGACCTCCTTTGATGCATACACTTCTGGCAAAAATTACATTGCGTTAGTTGTTTCCGATGAGGAGGACGATTACAATTCATCCATCAACTCGGTAGATGAACATATAATAAGCACGAAAAATAGTGGATTACACTCACAAGCGACCACAACTGCAACCGCTGCAAAAGCCTCAGGGACTCTAACAGTGCCGGTACCTAGTAATGTCCTAACTGTCAATAACTCAGCCGTTAACCACAAGCCAAACACGGTTCAACTAAGGTCAAAATCCAAAATGAAGAGTGAAGATAAGAAACGCTGGTCTTTTCTCTCGACACATAGTTCTGGGTCATCGAAAAAGAGATGGTCAACGTTGTCAACTAACTTCACTCTAGATTCCTCAAATAGCAACAAGGAGAACGGGCCACAGGTGAAAGACAAGTCAGATAAATTTCTTAAACACGCTTCTACGCACAGTTCACTTTCATCACACAAAAGAGTTTCAATTGCAAGTAATATGAGTGGTGCAATAAGTTCACATAGTGGGAACGAAAATGGCGACAGCAACTCTGCAACCACACCTATATCTCCCAAATTGAAAAGATCCTCAACTGGTTCATCATTAAGACAGTTGTTCAATAAAATTGTCATCAGTGAAGATAACGAAAAGAGAAAAGATAACAGCTATCATAATAAGGAGAACCGGTATTCTACAATAAGCAACAAAGAACAGCAGTTGAAATCACAACAATTGAAGTCACAGCAGTTGAGGTTACAACCGGTTAATCAAAATAAAACCAATCAGACATTTAGAGCACCATTGAAACCAATTGTCAATACACAAATCCCACAACAAGGCCAGCGCCATCCTAATATTGATAGAAGAGCAAGTATCCAGAATTTGAACTCGCATACCTCGTCAAACGAACAAAATTTCTCAAAATGGAAGTTTTGGAAGAGAAATAGTATGATCTTCACAAAATCACCTTCAATGCAGTCGCTAGATATCAATCATATTACTAATCCGACTTTAAATAATAGCACGAAATCGCATATTGAGCCAAAAATTAGGACGAAATCATCGTTCTCGGATTTACACAAGGCAATATTTTCAAATGGCGGATATAACGTACCGCATAGCATATCAATACATGGCGGGTTATCAAATGAATTCAATGACAGCAGCTCAATTAAGTCAGCCGCTTTGAGCAAGAAACCATCAAATTCAAGCTTGTCAGTCAATTTATTAAAGAGTAGAACCTCGCAATCAAGTCTAAAACACAAAACCTCACATTCTTCCTTGCAAAAGATGAAAAGCAGAAGGAAATCGAATAATCTGCAAGATGATATTTCTATCTCCTCAGTATCCACATCTGGAACCCCTCGTATTTCATTGCCCATCCCAGACAGTTCTTCGCGGGATAAAATTAGATCCAAATTGAGAAACTCTACATCTTTATTGTCTTTGAGTTCTTCTGCGTACTTCCCTATTGAGGAATTGGAAGGTTCGACATTGGAACAAATATTAAGTGAGTGTGATTGTAGATCCGTAGTGGACGCCTCTCGAATTCTAGGGAAGTATACGCAACTGGAAGTTTTATCAAATCATGTTACTAGAGTGTTTTCTAGAGACGAAATGTGCACATTAATAATTAAAAAGCTTTCTTTAGGGTCACTTGAAGACGTTACATATTCAAAATCAATGTGTCTGCAAGAACTCAAAATGTTGCGACTTTCCACGAGAACAACAGGGCTTCCCATTTTATTGAGTTCTTATGTAGTCCAAGAAGACTATGATGACAACGGTAAGGATGACGAAAATCTGAGTTTGGTTTTGATTATGAAGGACCATGGTGTTCCTCTGGATAAATTACATCTGAAAACATGGGCCAACGCAATTCATGTCTTTTGGCAATGCGTAACTATATTATATGTGGCCGAAGCAAAGTTTCAATTTGAGCATAGAAACTTAACTCTCGATCATATATTAGTAGATCCCAACAATAATGTTACGCTCTGTGACTTAAAATCTGCAAGAGCATATTCCGCAAAAAATAATGAGATCATTTATGTAAGATTGGATCACCCAATATTTTTCCAAACAGGTGATGATTATAGATTTGAAATTTACAATCTCATGAGGTTTGCGCTGGCAGAGTCACAATCATGGGAGATATTCGAGCCACGTACAAATTTACTGTGGCTTCATTTTCTATGCATAAAATTACTGGAAATGAAGCTAAGTGGGAGCGGCAGAGACAAATTGGTTAAATTAAGCTGTCTTTTGGAGCCAACCAACTTGTCAAAAAGAACGCTGCATAAAAAGGTTGATTGCGGTATTAGAACATGCGGTGATTTATTAAGGTTTAGATAAACATGGTAATAGGAAACGTTTAGTTGAAATATACGTATATAGTTTATAGTAACGTAAAAATTCATTATGGCTTAATCTAAGGCGACTTTATCAGATTCAATTTTAATGTCTTGCTTTGCAACTGGTTTGGCTACAGCGGGTGAGAGAAGTTGTTTTACAACAAACTCAATTGTGCCAATTGTGTTTTGCAATGCCCAGAGCCAAATGCCCAAAGAAACACCAGTGTTAGTTATATTTGTTATTGTCAATGAACGAGATTTGGCCATTTTCAATGGCGTCATACCGATGTAAAGCCAGCCCTGTGTCCAAACTCCGCTAACGATTTTAGGAAAAAGATCGTTGTAAGGAAAGTAATATACCATGTGTTTACCTTTCCAAAGCTTCAAGCCTAAAAATGGTAAAGTCAAGACTAAAAGCTTCAATTTGCCTAGTATTCCTTTGTGTTTTGAGTTTCTAACTTGTATTTCTTGGCGCAAAGATTCTAGCTCTTTGTTTAACTGATCCAATTTTCTGTTATTTTTGGTCCAACGAGCGTAGTTATCTTGGGCAGAAATACTATGGTTTTCCTTGGTTAGCTCCGATTTCTCCTTTAAAACATCCTGGTACTTCTTAGTCTCTGGAATTGGAAACAGCTTGGTTATCCAATTAGGATGGTAGGCTTGGGTATACTCCAAAAACTTATTAATCGTTATAAATATCAGACATGTAACAACAATCCAATTGTCCAAAATAAAGTTCATTGCAGAAACAATTTTTTTGATGAAAGGTCGGTGTAGTTCTGCTCTGTCTTATTTACTTAACTATTTGTTCCATTTTGACATAGTAGTCAGTCAATTTATTCAAAAGTCACTTGTAAAATATTAAAGAAAAATTTGTTATGTATTAACTGCAGAGGCAGAAGTGAAAGGGGTGAAAGGAATACAATCGATTCGACCAACGTTGGAGTTGCCAATAATTATTTCCTTGGAAAGGATTGGAAAGTAGTTTTTTTAACTTAAAAGAGGATCGTCTTTGATAAGTTTTGCTATAAGCGAAGGATTTCTGATCGTGCAATCGAATCATCTGAAAAGACCATAACACCAGAGGTGATTTTTGAAGCATAGATTTTCATTTGAAGCTGCTACATTTGGAAATTACTTGAAATTTACTGTTCAAAAATATTCCTGTACTACGGAACCTAATTGTTGATAAACGCTTGATAAGTTTTGAACGTTCTAAATCCGTTTCAAACAGCAACCGACATTTATCACAACCCAAAAGGAGTAATCAGTGTTGAGGTGATATCTGAAACAGGCTCAAATATAAATTATCCCTACAAATTTTGCAAATCGAAAAGCAAGCTGTTGATAAGTTGCCGATTAATACACAAGATATTTGGAGAAGAAACACAAAAGTTGTTATTTCTGTTTTTTATTTATTGTCATAGATTTGCACTTGTGCTGATTTAGCATCAATATTGAGACTAAAATAGGTCAATAACTACTCAGGATAGTGAATATTTAGAGAGTGGTTTTAGATATTCAATTATTTCAACAAAAATTGAAGAAATAGAAAAATTCGATTTTTTTTCAGTTGACTTTTCAAAAGCAGTGTTATAACAATGTCACAAGAATTTCTGGAAGACCGATCACACGGCAGCTCGTCGGATGATGATAGCGGAACATATGATGAATGGATTCCTTCGTTCTGTTCGAGATTCGGACATGAATATTTTTGCCAGGTGCCTACTGACTTTATCGAGGATGATTTCAACATGACTTCTTTGGCTACTGAAGTTCCTCACTATCGTAAAGTGCTTGATCTGATTCTTGATCTGGAAGCAATGAGCGACGAAGAGGAAGAAGATAACCAGTTTCAGAGTAGTAACGGTAATAACAACAACGGCTCGAAACAGCAGATGGTCAATAGAAGTATTATTGAGCACGCTGCAGAACAACTATATGGTTTGATTCATGCCAGATATATATTGACGAAACCTGGACTACAGGCCATGGCAGAAAAGTTTGATCATAAAGAATTCGGAACCTGTCCACGATATTTTTGTGGTGGTATGCAGCTCCTGCCATGTGGTCTGAGCGATACAATTGGCAAGCATACGATCAGATTATACTGCCCAAGCTGCCAGGATCTTTACCTGCCCCAATCCTCACGTCACCTATGTCTAGAAGGAGCTTTTTGGGGTACAAGTTTTCCAGGTGTGTTCTTGAAACACTTCAAAGAATTAGAGGAGTATGTTGAAAGGAAAAGTAAAGAAGCTTACGAGTTAAAAGTTTTTGGGTTCAAAATCAACGATTCTGCTGTATCAGGACCAAGGATGAAATGGCTGAGACAATACCCAGCCAATGATGATGAATGGAGTGAATTTACCAAGTGTGAATTTGAGATACCAGAGAAAGTGTAGAAAATATGTAGTATTTTGACTTATGCTATTGGGTGCTCTGCATTATTCTCACATCTCCAAAAATTTGCCATGTGGACGAAAAATCACAGCAGTTATTGATCTCACAGTTTCGGGAATTGAAACGACCCATGTCATGGTGATTATCCAAAAAATAATCATCTTGGTTATTTGTAAACAGATCCAGTGTTTGTTTTCAATTATATATATTAATAATAACATCCAGGTATTGCAATTTTTGATAATAGCTCGGCTATTGCCAGAGTGAAATTGAAAGAGGCATAAATTCTATCTGTGAATAATTAATCTGAATATATTTTGATGTGATACAGAGCGCACAATTTTGTGCTTAAAACCTTTTCTAAGATTTCATTTATCGCGCCTTTCATCCGTCAAGACGATAATTGTGCTGCGTTTGTATTGGTTATTCGGTCAATAAATACTCTAAAACAATTCAAAATAATAAGTATAAATACAAGATAAATAATCTGCTTCGTATTGAAAACCATTTCTTAGTGCAATGAGAATTGAAACCTGGGAGCTCTTTGCAATTGCAATCCTGATTTAATGATCCCAGGGTGTTGTTATTACACAGACGGTGCGCCTTGCATTCGCCAGTTTACTGAAGGTTTGAATCACGGGGTTCCCATTCTTTGATGGCATTAGCCAAATTAACCCAATATTTCAACTCCACAGTTAACTCTGCCGCCTTCTCATAGTCATTCGAGCTGTAGCATTGCGTTAGCTGCTCTTCTATCGTTTTTATCCTGTCTTTGTTCTCTTTTTCGATATTTCGAACATCAGTTTCGTTCTCGAGTTCCTCGAGTTCCTCGTGTATGTCTAACACCTTGATAAGAAGATCACGATTACTTTGCAGAATGTTTTGTGCAACATCTTCCTTTGTCAAATCGATATTTTCCACAGTTTTCAGGAAATACTGGCTTCTTAAGAGTGGGCTTTTGAGCGTATGGTATGCTTTGTTGAGCAGCGAGCTGTAATCTGATTCCTCGTTCTCCTTTTGAATGATATCCGGATGGTGCTGTGCCTGCAGTGCCCTGTATTCCTTCCGCAGTTTTGCAAGGTCGATTGACCACTGAGGTTTTGAGTTTGGAAAGGTTTGGGGAAACAGACTGAAAAATGTCGTATAGGTCCTCCGCTGGCCTAGAGCCCTTAGCTTGAGAGATTCTTTCTGTAGCAAAGAGCGAATCATATTAATCTGTATATTTGTGCATTATACCATATAAGGTACCTTTTTAGATCGAAATAACGCCAATCTCCACTAATACCTCGTCCAGGGCTTGTAGTGTAGGGCGGATAATGGCACTACAGTCATCGTCAAGAACCGTGATTCGTTAATAACGATTAATTTTGAGTGCATTGCGTATTCCAATAAAACAAGGCATTGAATAATGGATTTGAGCATCTTAAACAGATAAAGAGTCCAAGAAAGAACCAGTAGGATTCATATGACTATATTCCAGGAATATAACGATATGAAACTTTGATTTTGACATATTTTTCGTTTTTTTTAAGTTTTTTGTCCTGCGCTAGCTCAGCGTAGCGGTTAGAAAGAGCTAAAAGGAGATCTTTTTATGTCTCCAAGCGCTTCGTATGTTTAATTGGTCTAACAGAGAGCACACCCTCTCTATAGGTGCAACTCGATATTTTTGAGAAAATTGTGTTAAATGCTCCACTCTGCATTCTGTAGAATTTAGACATTTTTCTGTTTCTAAATATCAGTGTACTGCAATCAGGAAAGGTCAAGTATGCACAAAGACTACATGTATAAATAAATTCTACTCCTCCTGAAGGCTCAATGTTTAGGCTATTTTGAGTGTAAAACTTCTCATTTACACCAGCCTGCATTAGATGTTGATCACAGTCGGACTTGGTGGGCGTATTAGGTGATCTCTTGATGAACGTATATGTAAATGTACCCTGATAACTCTACAAGGTTAACTCAGCGCCAATAGTAAGAATAGGAATTGTCGCTTGCAGACATTTTGCCAAAGATGGACCTCTCCAATAGGCTGATCATTACAAGACCCTACTATTTTGAGGATGATGATTCAAAATGTGGATATTGTCATGGCAAGAAAAGCGATGACTTGAAATTTGGCATCCGTTCTTGGTACGACAATTACAAGCAGGGCATGTTCGATATAAAAAGTATAAAAAATTCTACAATTGGGTTCAGCGCCGAACTTCTGACGATTCAAAGCTATGACAAGTTATGTAATTTGGGATTTAGGAGATCGGGTTCGTTTGTCTACAAGCCCGACATGCTGCGGAACTGCTGTAAGATGTACACGATACGAACAAAGCCGGAGCTTATGAAGATGACCAAAGAGTATAAGAGGTGCATCAAAAAGTTTGGTAAACATGTGAATGTGGCAAGAGAGTCCAAACAGACCACGCGGGGTCCTACGCAGTATATTGAAGATATCGTAGATATCGAAACACACGCAGATAACTTTCATACTGTGTTTGAACCCGCTATTTATTCGGAGGCAAAGTTCGAACTATACAGCAAGTACCAGGAAAGTGTGCATACAGATCTAAAATCCACACCAACATCATTCAACAGGTTTTTATGCGACTCGCCGTTTCAAAAAGAGTTTATAATGGGCACAGAGGCAGAATGGGAGCAATTGAACAATTGGCAGAAATTGGGAAGAGAAGAAAAAATTAAGAGGCTGGGTCCAGCTCACGAGTGTTATTACCATAATGATAAATTGATTGCTTTGGCTGTCACTGATTTCTTGCCGAGTGGAATATCCTCTGTGTATTTTATCTGGGATCCGGACTATTCCGGTTGGTCTTTGGGGAAACTAAGTGCTCTTCGGGAGATGTGTATAACGTCTAAAACTCCAGGTGGCTATTATTATATGGGATATTACATTGATGACTGTAGCAAGATGAAGTACAAAGCTAACTACGGTGGTTATCTGCTTGATTTGGCGAATTATAGATACTGTGATTTTGAAAAGGTTCATAATCTTATCCAGGACGGGAAACTTTTTGCGTTGAATGATCCAAACGTAAATGAAGTCAAATCCGAATTTCCAATAAATGATAAAATATCTCAGTCTCCCATGCCCTACACATCTGATAGCTACGATAGCGTCATCGAACAAATTTATGGCGCCAATTCTGCCACATATTATGATTCTAATCTAATGGCTGAAAAACTCGCTAATATAGGCATTCCTTACAAACATACATCGAATTTTGATCAAGAGAAGGCCTTGTCACAGCATGAAATGTTTAAGGAAGATTCGCCATTCAACTTTCCTAATGTCATTTTAGGTATGATACCCTTGTCCGAATTGTATGGTTTAGTAAAAGGTGGAGAAATTAAGTCTCTAAACAATAACCTTCTAGTTTTAGAAACCAACGGTCGTCGACAGGAGATACGGATGATTTATGACTTTGCTAGTGAATCGGAACATATTAAAAAGGTTATTTGTGATTCTGTTAGATTATTGGGATTGGAGATAGTAAAGAATGCTATTCTCATTATTTAAAGTTTTGACCTTAAGGTTGTGGTCATGGCCAATGGTCTTGCACTCTTATTTATTTATGTAGTATTGGTTAAACTTCCAAACATCAGATATAGAAAGTTACCGGTATTTCTGCAGGATTATGATGATACATACTTAATGTCTATTAATTTTTTGCTTGAAGCCGCTTCATACGTATGATAAACTTCGACTTCGTTTAATTACATGATAGCCTTTAGTTCCCGGAATATACTTTTAAAATATAAAGTTTATTATGATCTTAGTGTGGGTTCATACGTGATGGTGCAGTTCATGCTAATAGATAATGGATAAGACAGATATTTGACTTGGGGTAGTACATTATGCATATTTTTCCGCTGGTATAGTGTTGTCAATCATTTTCTTTGAATAGTATTGTGAAATTACCAGGGCAGTATCGGGCAGACTAGTGCTAAAATGAGTAATCCCTATTTCTTATCAAAAACACCTAGATCTTAGGCTTCCATAACAAGTCTTCCTTCAACTAGGGTGGACATTCTGTTCAATAATGTGTCAAGCTATGGTCCCATCATTCCTCAAAAGTGTTGATAAGGAGCTTCTACGACTTCTCCTACTAAAAATAACGTGAAGAATTTCTCCTATCCTGGGTCTATACCGCTTACGTGGTGATTCTTATTGACCAGGGCTTGATTTTATCACTTTAGTGATTGATTCTAGAAACCATCTTCTCAGCAGGTAGGATATTTTTTATCATTGAAAATATCTCTTACGAGTCCCTATATGTTCCAAGCAGTCTACTTGAAACACAGAACTATATCATTGAGTGCCCGCCGAAATATTATTGATTTTCAGGCATTCTCTAACGCCTTTGGGGAATATAGCATCATCTTCCCATTATCGTCTCCATAATATGCAAGGTATATCATTCAATTAGACCGTTCAACTTTTGGTTCAAAGTCTCTAAGAGCTGTCTCTTTGTCGCAAGCTCTTTTTCTCTAGTTTCAATGTACGCCTGCCATTCGGAGGGAGATTTACTTAGTAATTGTTTGAGATCCTCATCTGCGGCAATTATGGATTTGCAACTCTTTAATCTGTGCTTGATGTATCCGGTGGTGGTATCCAGCTGGTTTGCTGAGTTGTTCGGGTCCTTTCTGAGCTGATGCAAGGCATAAAAAAGATGTGGAATGAACTCAGAGTTTGTTGTGGTGTTTGGGGTGGCTGTTGGGCCTGTCGAAGTCGATCTACTCGAATGTGTCTTATTCATGAGCAATGCATTTTCAGGCTCTATCTGTACACTGGAGTTAGCTCTGCTCAGTTTGGAATCGGTCTTTTCATGATTGTCTTTAGTATCCAGCTCTGATGGCATGGACGGGGAGAGAATTGATTGGATTTTCCGCAGTTTCTCGTTCTGAAGAGACATAACTCTTGAGGTTGGCAAATCGTTTTAAAAGGTCTGTTATCGGTGCAGTCTTGCCGTTCATGTGCAGCTACTCGCCTTCGCTCAGCTTTCGCAGGTTGGCTGATATATGCACGCGGACGGCATCAGTAGGAGTTTTGGTCACATGCATCTGACAAAATAATACCCTTCAGCCTACCTGAAAGCAGAAATTAGATGCAGGGAAAGGTAAAGCAGGTAATCTGAAAGCAAGCCAGTGCTGAATACTTAACGAGAGAGTTCACCTAAGGTTAATCTTCTCTTGAGACAGCGTCGTTTTGGTTTGGTTTGTTTGTGCAAGAACGCAATCATTATTTACGAATAGCTGGACATGGACAGGGAAGCTCATCTGTAAAGCATTGTCAACCTTGGGACATAGTTCGAAGCCTTGGTTGCTGTCACCCTAACAAAATCAAAAGCCATTGGCTTCGCTGTCTTTCTTGTGCGTGCTGTGCCCGGCCGCAGTGATGCCAGGACAGTTAAACTATTAAGGTCAATTTCTCTTTTGCATTTGGCTTAGAAAACCGTGGTACTTTCCCAGTGCTGCATAAGCCGCAGACACTCACACAACATCTTTTTGTGTTTCTGGTGCTGGTACTCTCAAAGACTACACCGGTTAACGGACACTGACAGTTTGCTGGTCATCGCTAGGGTCATCCACTGTGTGATGGTAATTAATCCGCTACGCCATAGAGAAACCCCTGGTGCAAAGCGATTGAATATTACATCTAAAGCAGAGCTCAATTTCAGCAATCTTGGTTGAAAAATAAATTGTGCTGGACGATCAATTGGAACGTCTGGGTCTTGAAGCGATCCCGAGCTGCGAAAGAAGCCCTTGCCAGTGTAGGCGCTGAGCTGGTCCGCTTTGGCGCTCGTTTGTAATGATAATATACCGTGAAACCACGCATATCCAATAGGGTCAATGGGCTCCAAAATCCGCGGGAACAACCGAATATTTTAAAATCATCATTACGTTTTGCCATGAATTGCTGCAGCGCGTCCTTTCATAACGGAACACACACTATCTAGTCTGTTGTGCCCGCTTCTCAAGTTCTATTCACATCGTAGGACACGATATATAATATGAGTTGGCAAGAGAACAAAACACCGCAGGAACGAATTGTCAGGGCATTCGCCGATGTCATCTGGGTCAGATCGTGCAGTATTCCTGAAAACGCTGCAGCGGTTTCTTAGGACGTTGCCTTATCGCGCCAACAAAGGGAAGCTATGTATCCGTTACTTTACATACACGCAATGCTAGTACATTTCTACTCGAAAACAATAAACTGCTGTCCGTCGCACTCAACTTGATGTATGTTCCATGTTTTGGCTAGTTCGGAATATGCGTAATTCTTTGCAAAAGCAAGCTGCCATCAGTGAGCTGGACTAGAATTTGTGGTTTTGGACCAGGTTCTTAACCATGTCCTGAGCAGTCAAGTACACAGTTCTGTACAAGGTGTAGACGTCCAGCGTGCTGGAAAAAGTGTCCAGGAAGCCGAATGGCAACATACATGGGATCCAACCCTGGGCAAGCTCTAGGGCAAAGGAGCCGCTTGGCATGCTGTACTGCTTGGCGTAGCCCTTCTGTAAGTGGTGGGTCATGCCTGCAGTGTAGATCTCTGGTTCGGAGGCAAATGGCAGAGCTGCGGTCTGCTCGCCGTGCAAAATGGTGAAGTAGTCATCGGCAAAGTGGACACCAGTGTGGCCCTCGGTGCCGACGGCACTGCCGAAAATGATGACGTATTCGGAGATGGAAGCATGTAGGATGATCATTTGGCCCATTGCGCCGCCCGCGTTGTTGAAAACCCAGTTCTCGTTGACGTATGGGTTGATCAGGTTGTCGCCGTAGTGTTTGGCCAGGCCGTCCCTCACGTCCCTCAGCAGCGCTTCGGTGGAGAACTCGGCTGAAGACGTGTTGTGTTTGGCAATGACGTTGTTGCAAATCTCGTTCAAGGTCTTTGGGTCAAAGATGTAGTTTTTGGGCAACCATGTTGTGTACAACTGGTTCATGTAATACCCGATAACGCCTAAAAAGACGAGAATTGATATGCACTTCATAATGGCGCTGCGTCTGAACGTATGTGGAGTAGATTTCCAAAAAAGAGCCAGTAGTAATGAGAGACTGGAAATACCGACCTGAGCAGCTCTGTGAAACGGTTCCTTTATATGTGCCTTCGAGGGGAATGTCTAGGGCCGCTGCCCAAATTTCAGTTTTCACTTTGCCCTGCCCTCGTTTATATAGCCCGAAATCGATTTTTCAAAAATAGCTAAACGACACTGCCGAAAGCTCCATGAGAGAGCGAAGATGCTCTGCAAACAAAGAAACTATAGCTGAGCTCTTCTGAGACAGGCGTATAGGGCAAATAGGCACACTACTAGGAACGCTAGCAAGAAACCGAGCAAAGCCACTCGCGGGAGCACTAGAATCAACTGCAGCATTAGCCAGAACAGCACAAACTGAAATTGTCGGCTTCACGTCATCGCGCATTTCCTCGTTATTACAAAACATAGAATTACAGTTATATAGCATAATGATGGCTCGATACCTAAGCTCCGGGAATAATTAAGTGAGAATGTAAATACTGTTACCGATAAGGCAATTAATGATGGTGTAACTACAACGTCTCCGAACGATAGTACAAATGGATATGCAGGTCAGCTTTGAGTTCCCCATAGCAGCTGTTTTTTTGGTTGAGACGAGAGTAGTCGTTTAGAGAACATGCAAACATCTTCGTCGAATGTGGGTCCTCTTTTTATCCGCTGCCAGGTTGGTCTTGCGGCGCAGTTCTCAGGTTTGTTGGCTGCTGGTGAACAGATGGATCAATGACTTCGCAGCCTTGATGCTCATAGGTGTGCCCTGCTTCTGGAGAAGCTGAGCGCTGTTAAAATGTAGCTGGGTCTTGCCCATAGGCGTGGTCATGTTGGCGATCGTCGTGTTATGCGTGCTGATATTCAGCATGGTTTCGTCCTCATCCGTGTCGGCGTGTTCCTCGAACTGCAGCGGGGTTTTCGATGCCGTCCTCAGACCACTGTTTGCGCTGCCGCTGGAACAGTTGTATTTTCTAGCCTTTGCCGGTGTCCTGAAATCGCCCTGCGATACAACGAGCTTTCTTCTCCGGCAAGGTCCTGAACTTCGCACGTTAGACTTCGACACCTGGCGTGGCGCCTTCCGTTTGATGTCGTTGAATTTCAGATGCATTTGGTTCGTTTTGTATTTGTAGTAGGCCAGTTGGAGTCGCAATACGAGCTTTTTCGACACGTCGTTGTAATCCTTGGCGTTGTAAGGTTCCTGGGCTTGCATTTGGCTAGAATTCGTGGGTTGTTCCGCGGTTATTTTGATGATTGGCTTGATTGGCGACTCAGGGTTCATGAGGGACCTGATGGATGGCAGGGATTTTTGCCGGGGGCTGAGCGCTTTCAGTGCGTTTTGCAAGCCAGACCCATTGCTGGTGTTGGTTATCTCGCCTAATGGAAGCCTGGAGAACATTGGTCTTTTCATCTCAAGCATGGTCATGGTGGTATGGTGAAGCGGAAGTCTTCGTTTTCGGTTGAGAAAATGGCTGGTTACGCGGTTGGTCCTCTGTTTATATTGAATTCTGGTCGAGGTTAGAAATGCCAAAAGTTAGTATGTACCGTCAAATGACTCTATCCCTCTTCTAGCCGAAAAAGTGGTCGTGGCTTGTGGTGTTTACAACTCGGTTTACACGTCCAGTCGCCAGAAAAATATGCTGAGATTCCGCGTTTCGAATTCAAAAAAACAGTTCAGACAAGTGCAGTCCAAATAAGTTGGTTTTAAATATTGCAGTTCCGTTTGTTTTATGGTCCTGGTAGCCTTCTCCAGTGTTTGCCACTTCTCCCAATCTCGTTCTTGTAAACTTGTTTGTTAAAGGCACCAAATGGAGTAATCTGTTCAACAGTGAAAACACAAACAACCTATAAACTGATTCAAGTTTTCTTATACGGTCAGACCTGCAAGAATGCTTCCTTTTTGAATAATCAAC
Organism: Hagleromyces aurorensis; assembly: GCA_030705145.1. NCBI lineage: Eukaryota > Fungi > Ascomycota > Saccharomycetes > Saccharomycetales > Saccharomycetaceae > Hagleromyces > Hagleromyces aurorensis. The sequence continues at coordinate 27,318 of JANIWU010000046.1, read as the reverse complement.
AAATAGCACGCCGGTAACCACTACGTACGATCTCTACAGAGCCTGCGTGAAGCCTTTGGCCATCCACGGAAGTATCAAACTTGGCAGTTCACTGAAAATCAAAGAGTGACAACAGATATACTGAGCTTCTCTAAATTTGGAAAACAATGCGAAACGAGAAATTCGAACTTCTTGTGAGGAAGGAGTCTTTTCGTTCATTTTCCGCCGTATGCAGTTCTGTGTGCACTCTGTTGTTTTGCCTTTCCCGGTTTAGGTTTTCAAACAAACGCGACACGCATATATATAAAACTGAATTAGTTTACGCGACAGAAAAGCCAACAGCAAATCATATTCGCAACACTCCGCGTAGCGGTTTGAGAATGATGCGTTCGTGTGTAGAATTGCAACCATCTTTGTTCCAGACGCACTCCAATTCTTTGCTACAGACAATGGCCTTTATCTAACAGCGTCTTGAAGAGCGTGACACATTTCAGGCCTAGCAGGATGCCGTTTTGATGTACTCCGAACTACTCAAGCATGCGCGACGGAAAGAAATTTAACTATAGGTTGAAGCATAGCGGGGTTTTGAAAGCACCCGAAATTTCCCCATTAAAAATGGGGCTTTGAATGTAGATTGGCCGTGGGTTTACCGCCACTTTGGATTCTTTTCTCTGTCGCATTTTGAAACATCCCGGTATGCTGTACTGGGCAACATCCTGGAAGGCATGCAACAAAAACTTATTATGATTTGCTGTATTGAATATAGAATAAAAACGTAGAAACTTGGAACGGGATCCCGAAAAATCCCAGTATATTATGATAGTGGATCCGCCAACTTTTAATGTTGACGTTTTCCATGGCTGGGCCAGCCTTTTTACATGGGGAATTCAATTTCAGATACCCAATCGGCAAGAGGCGACAGCTGTCTTGGCTGAATTGTATCGCCAATGCCGCCTGCCACCTTCAAGATATACTCATTTAGTTCGGCACTTCCCAGAATATCAACATGCTCTGCGCTTTTGGCTCCGCCTCTGATGTCAAAACGGTCAGGTTGATGTTTCATTTCCACAATCGTGACGTTTGCACCGCCAGGATTGTAGGGCGAAACACCCTGAGCCCATTTATGACAGATGGCATGCGTGATCAAGGGCACAGTACCATCGCCCTCGGTTAATGAAACAGGTTCGGCACTGTCGTAGTCAATTGTGACATTTAGCGAGGAGTTTCCTCTTTCTTCTTGGTAAACGTAGGCTCTCTCCGTTGGATTGTTGACACCATAAATACAGAAAATCTTCAATTTGGGTGCATTCGGTAGTGGTACCTCGAGTGGGTTGGACCAGTGAGAATGATGCTTTTCATTTTCCTTCAGCTCGGCCTCATTTTTGGCGTATCCAAAACTATACTGGTCTTTGATCCTCTTTTGCAGCCATGGTGGCGACAGCTTTATGACCAAGTCGATTGAATCGCTCATGGTCAGGTTTGGACCGTACTTCGAACTGTTGTTATACTTCTCAAATCGAATGAAATTTCCATACGACGTGGTTGAATTGTTAAGGGCATCTTCCAGAGAGCTTTCAACATCTCCCCAAATCAGTTCACCTCCTTTAGGTAGCATAGATGGGACGCCTCCCCATGTCTGGAGCATATCAAGTCTCTCCTTCCTGCTAAAAAACTTCTCTAATCCATACATGGCAATGGCATTTAATTGGATGGTATCTTTCATTTCTCCGCTGATCAACGCTGGAACTGCTTTAGGTGCTCCTAATAGGGTGCCAGCAACATTAACAAATGAATGTATATGTTCATCTACCCAGCCGTCTCCTCCATTTCCATAGTGTTCGCCTGTTGCTTCCGCCCATTTCAGGAAATAGAATATAATTTGAGAGCCCATCGAATGGCCCACTAGACACACTCTTTCGCCACTTAATTCATGCATGAGTTCTATTTGTTGCATCAATTTCGTGAAGTACCTGTCTCGTTTCTCAAGGTCTAAATATGCTAGCCGCCAGTCCTAAGAGGCAGTAAGCATCTTGTCTGGATCATAACCTATAGCCCCTAAATTCTGTAGTATTTTGTTCCAAATCCAATACCCAGCCATGAAAAAATCTGCTGCTTCAAAACCCTGAGCGGCCCGTAGCCTGAAATTTGGCGGATCTAAGCCCGTCTCAGGGTCTAGCATGACATGTTTGAGCCAGCAGACCTTGTCCAAAACCATTGTTTTCAGCATATAAAACGACCCCCAGAGTCTCTTTCTGAAATGCACGGAACTATCGCATTCTTCATCACCCATCACACCCCAGCTTTCTATGCCTGTAGAAATGACGCCTGGGACCATCAACACAGGGTGTTTCACTGTCAAATTGTACTCCTTCTGCATTTGCTTTCCAACGGCAAAGCTCTCTGTTAAATCGCCTAGATTATTCCCCGACGGCTGGTTTGTCTGTAGATCAGATATAAATGCAGAAACGCTTACAGGAAGAACATCCTTCCAGTCATCGATATAATCTCTAAAGGCGTCGAAATTCACAACGTTGTCAAACAACTCCTTGTTGTTGCTATGCACATGCGTTGCCCCCAAGTACATCGCAATCAGCAACCCAGCCAATGTACCCAAAGAGAATATCAGCCGACGGGAATCTTTCCAAGTTTTTTCTGTGTGGTGATCGGTTGATATCGATCTAGTGTCCTCCTCGTTCTCTCTATCGTTCTTGCCCTCATGATCGAAAAGGGTACGGCTATACCTGCGAGATCTACCTGAGAATCGGTCGTGGGCGTGTCCGTGTCTATTCCGCGTCTCTGGAGAGCCAAAGCGCTCGAAGCTTGGTGTGAATTCTTGGCCGGATGACCCGCTTCTAGCCCGTCTCATTCTTTCACTCATTGTTATCTTGTATCTATCAGTAATTGGCGTGTGTCTAATTCATTGAGAAGTGCTTCTGCCAGCCATTAATATATGTGTATTTCAATGTCTCCGCCGATTGTGCCGCTCTCTGTGTATATCATTACGGTTGTTTATCTAGACGATTTTGATTTTAAAGATTCAGCCCTGTAAGTGCGGTTAGTGAAACAATCAAGACAATCAAGAGGACATAAAAGAGGGATCTTCAAAGAAAAACCCCAGAAGTGAAAAACCATTTATTTCGAACCAAAATAAAATACACACTGCAATAGGACGAATAAAATAGCGGTCTATAATGTTACGGTCTACTCTTAGCAGTTGGAGAGAGTACTTGACACCAGTTAGCCATAAGTCCACATTCTTGGCATCTGGTCAGATTACTCCAGAAGAGTTCGTCGAGGCAGGAAATTATCTGTGTGAAATGTTTCCCACATGGAAGTGGAACGAGGATACAAAGGACATCAGTCACCGGGATTTTCTTCCCCGTGACAGACAGTTTCTTGTCAGTCTGAAGGTGCCCTGCAACACAAGGGCATTCTCAATGCTAGAGATAGCAAAGGATTCCCAAGAGTTTTATCTACCCAGCGACGATATTTCAGACAGTGGTGAGGGCTGGCTCATGGAAGGCGGCGAGTATGACCATTCCAAAGAGAGTACCGAGTCAAGTGCCCCTCCCTCCAACCAAGCTACGGATGTTGATGACATTGATGCGATGATGGAAGGGATGGAACTGGAAAACGACAACAATATTGTTAACGTACCGGTAAATACGGAACAGCGGTTTTACGACCTCTATATTACATATTCCACCTCCTACAGGGTTCCAAAGATGTATATCGTTGGTTACAATAATGAAGGATACCCGTTGACACCAAAGGAAATGTTCCAAGACATTTCGCCGGACTACCAAGCAAAGACAGCCACAATAGAAAACTTACCGTTTTACAAGCATTCCGTGCCATCTGTCTCCATACACCCTTGCAAGCACGCTAACGTTATGAGAGTGCTCTTAGATAAAGTGAGGGTGGTGAAGAGACGGCAAAGGGAGGAACTTTCGAACTCCGAAGCTCAGAAAGGCGAAAAGCCAAACGAAAATGACGAGTGGGAAGATCTTCAAAATGACATTGATGACACACTGCGAGTTGATCAATATCTGATAGTCTTTTTAAAATTCATAACGAGTGTCACGCCAAGTATACAGCACGACTACACTATGGAAGGATGGTAATTGTCTCTCTTTTTGAAAGCATTGGGGATTAGGGATAAGAATAATATATATAATTTCAGTTATAATTTATTTCGCTAATTGAAGAGATGCTGCAAATCTCTTGCAGCCGTTAATTAAGAAAGCGCTCTTCACAGTGTTTTACAGGTTTTGCATTCCTATATAAGAAGTTATCATTTCGTAATTTATCAAACTAAACATCAAAAAGGTAGGCAGGAATTTGTAAGCCATGACCCCGGAACAAAAGGCAAAACTCGTATGTACTTTGGATATTTAAGCACGGCCATGCGTGGCATATCGAACTGGATTCACTAACTGATATTTACAACTTAGGAAGCCAATAGAAAGCGAGCGCTAGACCGGTTAAAGAAGAGAGGGTTCTTGTCTGAGCAACAGGCGAGCGAAATAGAACAAAAGCATGGAACTTCTTCGAAAAAGGTGAGCAAACCGGCTACAGTCGATGTAGCTGATGTGCAAAAGACCGTGCCGACGCCTGTCACTGAATCCCCTGCTATGCAAATACCGTCATCAGTAGTTCTTCCTCAGATTGATAGCGAAGCGCCAAAACGACCGCTGGAGAAGATTAAGCCAACGATAAGGGCCAAAGACTACATAGATTATGACTTTTCCACGATGAAGAATTTAAATGGTGGATACATAAATCCTGGAGACAAATATGGAGATAGCTATTATGGGGAAGATGAAAGAGGATCCAAGAAACAGAAGACTCTCGATGATTGGAAACGAGAACAAAGAGAGAGAAAGGCGCTTTACGAGAATGCACCACCGCCGGAACATATTTCACAAGTACCGAAGTGTGTCGAATGCAATGTCAATATTGAAATGGATCCCACTTTGCATTCGGTGTTCAAGTTGCAAGTGTGTAAATCCTGTGCTAGGGAGCATCCAGAAAAGTATTCACTGCTGACCAAAACTGAATGTAAAGAGGATTATTTCTTGACTGATCCTGAACTTAATGATCAAGATTTGTTTCATAGACTCGAGAAACCTAATCCTCACTCCGGCACATTTGCCAGAATGCAGCTGTTTGTAAGAACTGAGATAGAACAATATTCGTTCAAAAAATGGGGAGGCGAAGAGGGCTTGGATAATGAGTGGCACAGACGTGAAGAGGGCAAGACCCAACGTAGGGAAAAGAAGTTTCAAGCAGAGATGAAAAAAATGAGAATGAAAACTAGAGCGCAGGAATACACTTCGAGGCTGAAGGAAAAGAAATACGGTAAGGCACATGAACATAATTTCAGCGCCTCAACCGATGGAGGTAAAACCGAAGAAGGGCATCAAATACTTAGAAGAAGATGTATTGATTGCGGCCTGGAATACGAAGAGATATCGATTTAATGATTAATATTTAGATATAGTTGGGTAAATAGAGAAACATGGATGATTATAAAATAACTCTAATTCTACAAATCTATTAGAAGTTCTTCCTGTGGTTCAATCTCCTGGGCAACTTTCTGCTGTTCGTTGGTCTGGTCGTAAAGGGTCTCTGTATTTCCAAGCTTCTTTATAGGAACTGTTGGGAAATCAATGCTTGTTATATTTAGCTCGTTTTTCGCTTTTTCTTGCTGTTGACTTGCTATATCGTTACTAGCTTGTTGCGTGCGAATTGCTGTCGAAGCTTCTTTTCTTTGTTCTGGAATGTTGTTGTTAAATTGATGCTCCTGGTCGTCTACGGGATATGGAACACCGTTACTAACGGTCTGGTTATTCGTTTCATTAGGCACATGAATGCTGGTTGGTCTGCTTTCTATTTCCTCCCCAACCGGATATGGTGGTTCTGAAGGTACACTATAAGGCTGAGAACTCGTAGTATTCTGGTTGGACAGCTTTCTATTATTCATGTTCCTGTCTGGTTCACTAGGGAGGGGTTGTCTTTCTTGGCTTGGTGAATAAGGTAACTTGTAACCTTCATTAGGGGGGTATGGCGATTGGACACCGTGAGTATATGGATTCGATTGTGCCGGAGATTTGTTCATGTATGTCTCGCTAGGGTTATAGCTACTACCATTCACTGGTCGTTCGGTCTGTCTAACTGTCTCCTCTTGGTTTTGTATCGGTGTTGTTTGGTATGCATTAGTTCTATCATAATAAGAGTATGGGTCAGAGGGGGCTTGTGAGACGGCATACTGGTCTGACAAATTTATGCTTTTTAATTGTCTTTCTAACAACGTGTCATAGATATTCATTATTTCCGATATTTTAGCCGTCATTCCCACGAGGGTGTTGTACTTGTTAGCCGAATCTGCCAGGGATGAGTTTAGTTTTGGTCTTGTGCCTATCACTTTCTGATAGAGCTGCTGTAGCTGGGTATTTTCCAGTACTTCTGTTGGAGGTTGGCTTTTCATTCTTTCCACTAGCGATGCAAATAAATGTATATCATCCTCCTCTGCAGACGTCAAGTCAAATGTTGGCATAACCTCCTGGCGGGAGTTGCCTTGTTCAGTAAACCTGTTACTGTATTGGCTGTTCGACTGCTCTCTTCTCCTCTTCTCCTCTTCTGCTTCTTTCAAACTCAGTTCTATAGCTGCCCTGAGTTCTGGATCTTCTTCCTCTATCTGTGGGGCTGTTTGCACCTCTGGGCGATCTACCACGGGCACAAAAGAATCCGCGCCGTTACCGTTTGACTCCCTTAGAGATAGTTCTATGGCTCTCTTCAGTTGTTCGTCTTCGTTGTCAGATGTCTTCCTGCCATGTTTCTTCTTCTTGGACTTTTTCTTCCCTGATGTGCTCTTGGTATTGTAGTCTTCGTAGCAATTGTCGCATACCCTCACCGGTTCATATATGCCCAAGTCTGGAAGCGGAATGAAGTTGGAAGAGTGGTCCTGGCAAAATACCCCTCCGCAAGAGCGACAATGATGCCTTCTAGTGAGCATACTGAACTTCTTGGAGCAGATCATGCATGCGTCTGAGTCCACCCAATCTGCCGGTGTCCGTGAGTCAAACATCGCGGCTGAGAGGTTCGGGTCCGATATGTGTTCTGGGAAATCTATGCCCTTGTTAGCAAGTTTTGTGTACACACGGGCGACGTAGTTCAGCTGTGAGTCGTTCTTGAAAGTGACGTACAGGTCGTAAAACAGCTTAATGATGAGGTCGTTGATCTCCTCGTTTCTTCTAGTTTTCAAAATCGCATGTTCCATCGTGTCCATGAATTCTCTCGAGCAAACCTCTTTGATGAACGGGATTCCGCCGTTCTTTATGCAGACCTCCGTCAGCTTCCAGCTGGCCAGGTGTGTATTCGGGTTCTCTGCCGTGCTGGTGATGCGTTTTTTCAGACACCTCATGCATTCTCTGGGGGGTATTCTTCGCGATCTTATGACATCGGATATTTCCAGCGCCACAGGTAAATCAAGCTCGCCATTTGGGATGCTCTCGCTGGTGGCATTCGCGATCAGGAGATCAAGCTCTGAAGTTGAGCTCACTGACATACTGGCTGGCAAAAACAAGATATTTGTTGTATGCCGAGTTGCAAAGACGTCGATGTGACTGAGTACAGTGATCTGTCCGTCTTTTTGGATCTTTCCTTCAAAAGGGGCACTGTTCCATCAGCAAGCGTATGTGCGGAACTGTTTGCAGATTTATCAGAATCACTGTAGGAAATGACTATATATTTATCACGTGCCTGTTCCAAGCCTCTGTTCTGAGTGCGGCTGGGAAGCTTGTTCCCACCCTACAGCGGGTTGCTAAACATTCAGCAGGACATAAAAAATTGAAATGAATATTCTATAGACAAAGATATGTATGCACGTCGCTCAAAACTATCTTTTTCCAATGCCACCGGTAACCTGTTCTTCCCCCAAGAAATATAGCTGTCACAAATGTCTTTATTACGATGAAAAAAATAATAAAGAACCGATCCCAATCAGCCCGAGAGATGCATACCAAAACATGTCCGTGTATATCAAGCCCTTCGGGGTCTCTCTCACTGCGTTTGTCCTGTGCTTGTTCTCCAGTCCTCTTCTCACGAGCTGTCTGAGCGATCTCTTGCTGCTGCCAGAAGCGGAGGCCGAGGCCGACTCACCTTTTGCAGTCTCGGATGCGCCTGAGTTTCCGGCGGTAGGGTTTAGCGTCACCGTGGGTAGCATCATGGGTGGTCTGTACGCGAGATAGAGTGGCTGCATTGGTGCGCCGTCGAATTCGTAGAGTTGCAGCTTGTAACTCCCGTGATAGTCGTCAATGCCCACAGTAAACGATTTGAAGACAAGGACCTGGCTGTATCTTGTGTATGTTGAGATGCCCTGATCTTGGCATGGCTGGCTGAGCAGCTGTCTGCCGTCAACTGCAAAAGGCGTCAACACAAGCGTGCCGTTATCCAGAATCTCGTACGTACCGTGCTGGAATTGCAAAACTGCTGCTGGACATGATGGATCCCGGGCGTTTCCGGTGACCTGGTACACGGCCTCTTCGAAAAACCCATCATCTGTAAACGAAAATGATATTCCTGGCAACGATGGTTCGATCAGAAGCTCATCGACCGGATCGTAAAACCCGGGACCAGTGAAAACCTGGCGCGACTTGGAGGACCAGGTTCCGGACAGTGAGGCTGCGTCACTGGCAGAAAGTGCAAGTCGGATCTGAATTGTCAATAGCAAGTATCTAACAATTCCCAGAAGCATGGCTATGGTCGTTCTTGGATCGCTTTCAGTTCTCTGTTCTAGCGTGTGTGAATTTCATGGGATAGCGCAGTCCTGCTAAGGATATAAATATATATGTATATATTTCGCTTTCGTGATTTTCCGGCCCGTAGGTCGGGCTCTAGGGCAGGGCTATCGTAGAAATTGACAATAAGTGCTAGCGAAGCACCGGCACCAAGAGAGAACCTAAGTGGCCGGTCTTCAACTTCCTGTGACGGCATTTTCTCCTTTTTTTTCCATTTGCGAAGACATTTAACGTTACCTGTCTTATCTGCGCCTCTCTTGGGGGTTTCTTGAAGAGTCAATAATAATTAATACTAAAATTATACATTAAGTCTTATGTATCCGATGATATTGTATGAAATTCTTGAACTGAAAGGATTCTGAAGATGCGGTTATGTGATTCACAGCATGGCATTGGTGTTGCCAATTGCCAAAGATATCAGCGACGAGCGGTTGCTTGAAGTGCCGCTGTTCATTGTACCACTTGGAGACAGAAACATACCGTTGGCGAATTTCGCTCTGGGTGGGATCTGATGCGTCGATGGTATCTGATTTTCTTTGTTATCGTGAATGGACAACACTTGGCCCGGATTTCCATTACTGATGGATTGCGTGTCGTCCATGCAGATGCCGTCGTTGTACGGTCTCTTGTGTGTGTTTGAAATGCTGTTCACACTGATGGTACTCTCACAAGCACTTTCATTGCCGTATTGGGCAAAGCTATACATCTGGGGTGTGATAGGTGACGACTGGTCAACTGTGCTGAACACGCTATTGTCAGATTGGGTGCTGGAGTTCCGCATAGGCGTGTACTGCTGTGGGTAGGTTGGCGAAGGCAAGTTCGAATTCTGGTCGAAGTAGCGAGTGTTTGCTGCTGCCCTTCTTGACAGATCCATCGCGGAAGCCAATTGCATTTTCTTCTTGAAATCCAATTGGTAATCCTTGACGCGGTTGATGAATGGAACAACGCCCTCGCGATCTTTGTAGACCTCCAGCAGAGACTTTGGTGCCTTTGTAACAGCGTTGATGAAAATGTTCATCAACTGAGCTTGGTTTGTAGCAGCAGGATATGGGATTATCAAGAACGAGCCTTGGTCTTGCTCGGTAAATCTGTTTATGATGGAGAATATTCCTTGCGCAACTTCAAAGAGCTCGAATTTGAGGAGCTCGTATTGCCAAGTCGACAAATCAATCAAAAATCTCTTTAGATTGATGAGCTGAATCTTCATTTCTAGGTCTTCATCCTCTTCCTCCTCGTACACATTGGTTTCGTCGTCGATGTCGTGGTCCATGTCCTCTATCTGTTCGTCCACTGTAGCATCGCTATCTTGGGATGACTGGGAAGCACGTTTCTTCGACCATTCTTTGTTATGTTCTAGTTGTCTCTTGTATAACTCGTATTGTATCAAACAATTCTCGTCAACGTTCAAAACGTAATCGTTTATCATTGGTTCGTAGACATCCCAGGTCAATGTGTCCAAGATGTGCCTTTCCATCTGCACAAACATCGACTCGTCAAATACATCGGCCCCGCCGCAGTAATGAACTAGTTCTGAGAGGCGTGGAATACGTGATCTAGGGTTAGGACCAAAGAATCTCCCACCAGTGGGAACTGAAACATTGTTGATAATGTGGTTGCAACCGCCCCACGTTTTTGCTGCCAGCCACAAGCAGGTGGCTACTACTAATTTTGCTTGGTCCTTGAGGACTACTCTCTTGGAGCAATAACGATCGTAAAGTCTCACGGCGTGGAAATATATGCCGTCTGTAACACGAGACATAACTGACAGTTCAAACAAAAAGTTAATTATGGTTGATCTGGTCTGCTGCGGATTCATCTCGGGCTGCTGGTCAATCAGTTTAGCATCGGGCTTGAACTTGTTGGAGAGTCTCAGCACGTTGGCTGAGACCTCCTCATGGTATTCTTGCACCGTTTCGTAATGGGCCAGCAATTCCGCATTTGAAAGCTCAATTGGATAATATGTTTGCTTGGCTGTAACGATGAGTCCTGTTTTGATATCAGCTCCTGCCATTATGGTACTTGTCAGTTGTGTATGGCCAAAAAGACTTTTAAGCAATCGCAATAGAGGATTGGTGTGATGGCTTGCAAGTTAGCTTAACCTAAGTGCAGTCAGAAACACTAGTACTGTACCCTTGTGTGCTACTGCTGGAACTGTACGGCTGGACTGGTTTCTTAGCGAAAGGGACTAGGTTTGGCTGTCTAACCAATATATGCAATTCTTATATATGGAACGGGTCTGCCTGCTGAAATAACCGTGCGATAAACTTCAACTTATTTGGGTCTGATCGTGATCGTGTAGACTGGGTGACAGGAAAAAACGATGCAGAAGCTCCACTTCCTGGATATTGGTGTTCCTGCTATGATCGTTTACTAGCTGTTTTCTCTGGGCAGCGAAAACTACTGGGATACGCAAATCAATCATGGGACAAGAAATGCGATTCATATTTTTAGCTTCCAACATTCCAAAAGCCGTAGTAGTAAACACCGCTGGCAACTAAAACGCCAATGGTGGATTTCTTTTAAGAAAAGATCGGATCCTGTGACTCCATATTTTTCGTTTCATTCGCGGGAGTTTGGCATTGCATGCAACACCAAAACGAGACATGATTGATTCTTTCGTTGATGCAACTTTCGTGATTTTGTCTCGAATACGATCAACCGTAAACAGTTTAATTGACACGAAAAAATACTTGGAACATCACGAGATACTACAATAGGAAAGACCTCGTGGATACCCAGATTCTTACCAAAAGTGGAAAACGGCCTGCAGCGCTCTTGTAATGGCTATCACGAAAGTGAAATGCCAATGAGAGCCGGTGGCTCGAAAACACCAATTCACGTTATTGCTATTATTCCAGTAGATATTTCACGTGAAATGTACATGTCTTGTGCACTCTTGTCAGTGAAGGGACCATTGCACCTTTGAAGCCAGTGCGAAAAAATTGGCAGTTCCTGCTGCCTTGGTGTCGCGTGCATTGCTACTCTTCTCGTATCCATTCCTGGAGAAACGCTTGAAGCTTCCGATTCAATTCGCTTCTTTAGGCGGATCTATTGTGCGTCCCAGCCTTCAAATCCTGGCGCATTTGTATCTTCCCAGCTTGTAGTTGCTAAGGAATAATTCAGTATCGTTTCCCGCCAAGGCTGGAGGTCGCCTCGCAAATACCACTGCAGCTTGGATTTTTCTTTGAAAATGCACGACGAAAGCAGTATTATGCTTCCTAGCGTTCCCTTGGCTATCGAATATTCACTGTATCCTTTTGGTACACCTTGCGTCGAAAGCAGCCCCAGGGTGCTGTTGTAGCAATTCAAATAAAAATTGGTGATTTTAGCGTTGGGGTCGTATTCTTTTACTATTACCCACAGCCGATCTTTGACGTGATCGTATATCAGTGCGTCCCCTGTAGAGTCTGTAGTTGTCATGGTGCCGAGCAACTTTTGTGTCCCTGTGCTGAACGCATAGATGAGACCAGTCAAGTGATTTCTTACAAGTAGAATTCCCGATTTCCATATGATCGTTACTGTATCTATCTCTATATCCATCTCCAGAACTTTTTCAGTCGTTATATTGCCTTGCTCAAAGTAGTCGCAATATACTGTATTTCCTGCAATTCTACAAATCTTCAATGACTTGCCGCGACAACAAATTGGCACTTTGGTGTTCTTCATCTCTCGCAGCCATTCATTGAGAGGTTCCTTTGTTGTGGCATCGCCTAGTTGGAATCTGTACAATCTTGGTGTCCCCAGACGACTAGCACCTCTTTCGGATCTATGACTGATGGTTAAGGTATAATTGGATGATCCCAATTGTACAAAGCATTCTAACTCTGTATTTAAATTTAGATTTGCTTCTAAGATCATTCCGTCACTTCTCGCTCTGTTTTTCTCAGTTTTGTCTTGATATTGTCGCATTGCTCATCGGTTAATCCAAGTAGTAAACAAACTTAATAGATTTGGTCCAAACAAGAATAAATTAAAATGTAACGTAAAAGAGCAGTACAGAAAAAGGTAAAACCAATAACCAAAGATGGCAGATGATTCAAATGAGGGTTATATGGGGCTATATAAATGGACCATGGATGCATTGTTTGGGTCCCGCCTCACACCCTCTAAGAAGTATAAAGAGTTCGCCCAGGATGATACAAATTACAAGAAAATGAAATCCGGCATACGACAAAGCAAATCTAGATCCAATTCATGGTCGGGGTTGGATTCTGACTTTTATAAAAAATACGATCTTTTGCCGGATGATATAGAAGGGTCCATTGAGCCTAGTCTTGGTTCTTTTGAGCAAGTCTTGTCAAGGGACGGGGCCACCGATACATTCATGAATAAAAGCAAAGCTCTACATTCAAGCGTTTTACAAGACTCAGATTCACATTCAGATATATTTGTGAGATCACCTAAGAGGCAAGACCCTCTGATATCAGCATTATTCGGAGATGGAAAAAAGTCGTCGGATAGCGACAGAAGAGGCAGCAAACCAGATTATCATGATCTTCCTGGTAAGTATCCATCTCCTATTAATCAAGCTAGCAAAAAGCATACTAAGAGTAAGAAGAATTACACACAGGCTTATTTGGAAATAATGACCCAGGTGGAGTTAAACAGCAAAGCGCTGTCTAATCTTAACGAAGAGGTCAAAGTTAAGAAGGATCAGCAGAAAGAAATAGAATCAAACTTTGAGAAGAAGTACATAAGAACACGCACTGAGTTGATTAATGAGCTGAAACAAACTAAGAAACTCTACGACAATTATTATAACTTATATGTCAGACATCAAGATCTCAAGGCTAAAAGTGTTGGAGCATTGAAGGCTCAAGAAAAAATCAAAACGCTTGAAAAGCAGTTAATCGATACCACTATTGAGAAAGAAAAAGAGATTCAATCACTGACGCGAAAATTCTTTGAACTTCAGTTGCAGTTGGAGGAAAAGTCCATCAAGCAAGAAAGAGAGCGGCAAAACTACGAAGCCCGAATCCGAGAATTGGAGAAAGAGATTGAAAATGGTAAACGCTCAAATAATATATACAGGATCTCACCTACGAAAAGGCATTCAAGGCCATTGTTTGATTCACCTGAGCAAATACCCTCCAGCGCTTCTCCTCAAATTTTCTCCCATTTTTCTGAAGATGAGGCAAGAAGAAACTCATCCCACTATTTACACACGGAACCGACGGATTCATTTTCAGAATACAATGCGTCAATTGACACTCAGTTTCTTAAAAATATAATTTAGTAGGGTTTAAATGAAGTGATTAAAACTATACACAATCAAGGTCCCGAATATTGAGGCAGTTGGAGTTTATAATTACACTTCTGAGAGTATGTAAATGATCCAACATTGTAAATCCGTTTGTACGACTATTTTAAATATCTGAAACTAATTAATTTAGTTAAGATCATATGAATGCGAGCGAACATTGGTAGAGATGCGTGAAAGACCTAAATAATAGACAAAGTTGAACTAGCAAATGGAGACTTGAGTGTTCGAGATAACAAGCTATTTTATTTTATCTGAAATATATATTAAAAGGTTCTTTTTCGGTGAATTGTGCTATTTCCTTTATTTTTCACGTGTTTCCTTAACTGTTTCAACTTCCATACGTGACTCTGCAGGAACACCAAATACTGATCCTTTTGCTTAGCTTTGAGCACAAATTTTAGTCTGAAAAGGTCATTTTGAAGTGCTGGTCTTTTCATTTCTAATTTTATTAATTTCCAAGTTATTTCTATCATTAAATTGAAGTTAATGACATGTCAGTGGTTAAGGCTCAACCGAATTCAGTGATACCTGGACAACTACCAGTTGATCATAACCAAACAGCAGTGCTAAATGGCGGAATACATGTAAAAAGTTTGAGTAGGGCAAATACCCCGACCACTGGAATGGTTGATATCTCAAACTCGGCCAGCAGCGATATGGCAAATGGCAAGTCGGCTACCAATCAACGTGTCGGCCTAGAATCCATGATTGAAGAGTTGACGTCGCTATTGGGAAAGGAAAACTGGGCAAAATACGCACAGGTAATCAGGCTCTTCATGTTGGGAAAGCTTTCACGAAAAGAACTATGTAATGAGTTGGATCTCTTGTTTGCATCAAAGCCGGCACATGCTGTGCGTTCACCTAACGGCTCTTCGAATTCTGCAGCACAATCTCCATACAGCAAAGCCCTGTTGGTACGACTACACAATCAGCTTCTTTTGGGTATCCTGGCGAACTCATTGAAAAACTCACCTTTAGGAGGTAATAATGCAGATGGTTGGGGGTTTGGCAACGGTAATGCTCAAGGCAATAAATTAAAAAGAATCAATAAGCATAACTCTCAAGTGGAGACTTATAAAAAGATTGTGATGTCTTTAAGTCACAATGATAGGCATAGGTTGAAAACTATAACAAAAGAAGCTGGTAAAAGAGGGTTTGTTCTGTGTTCTGTCTTACAGGCAAGGTTGAATAATGTGCCAAAAATTCCAATAGTCACTAACGCAGAAACTCTAAAAAGAATAAAAGCCAGTAATCTAAAAACACCGTTGGAGTGGTCTCAAGATGTCGCAACAGGTTTTAATGCACCACTTGCCACAGATTCTTATTCGCTTCCTGATACAGATTCTCTTTATCTGCGAATGATGGGTATTGCCCGAGAACATGGTTTAGTCGGAACTATAGAAAGTGATTGTGTTGATATACTTTCGTTGGCATTAGATACATACCTTAAAAATATCATCGAGTCTGCAATTGACACTGTGAGGTATCGTCGGAAGAAATACTCAGAGTATTATGACATAGGTGAAAGTGGTTTGTATGAACCTGTGTCGCAGAACGATGATGAGGCTGAAAAACATTATAACCTTGACTTCAGCAACAAACGAATAGCATTAACAAATGAGGATGTATTCGATTGTCTGACTTTATTTCCAAATATGGTTGAACCCTCAGGGACATATCAAGGTTTAACAGCATTGGGCCTAGTCAATGATGATGAACTTGTAGTAACAAAAAGTAGCATTGATGATTTGGCTGACTTTCTTGAAGACAAGCCAACATTCACTCCTCTAGATGAGAGAAATATAGGAACAAGGGAAGAGTTGAATTGGCTCATCAAGGACATTCTAACTGAAGATTAATTTGACATTGAGATCATTAATCTACATGTATTAAAATGAGTTAAATCGAATGTCCCATTTCATTTTACACGGGAATAAAGGGTATTCAATTGGAGATAAAGAAGTACAAATATCAAAATAATAGCTGTCGAGCTGTTTTATTGCAACAGTGTTTTACTTCTATTCTTTCATATCATTGTATTATTATTAATATATATGCTAAACTCCTATTTAGAAAAAGGTAAATACTTCAAGAACTTCAGTGTTAGCATGGTTAACAAAGCATTCGTTAGCTAAAGTATTCTACCTCATTAATTTCTTACGGTCTTTCAAATTACCCACTTGTCGTGACATATCCAGTAATAAGTCCAATTGCTCAGAGAAATTGATACCAAAAATAAAGCACGTCTTCGTATCATTGACAAGTTTCTTCAATAATAAAGCGATGGGGCTCAGTTCATCATCAAGCGGATTTATTGCTCTACTGACCATGTTTAGAGTAACGGCATTGCTTATTTCAACAAAATAAAAAGATGTGGTGTCTTTTTGATCAATATTCGATCCACTAGCAAAACTATCCTTGATTTTGAAAGTGCATTTCAGGACGCTTATATTGGAGGTAAATTCATCCAAGTCCTCCTTTAAAATCGTGGATAAAATTTGGCCATCTTTTGCTAGGTCTAAAGATTTTGAATCTATATCAAGGGTATCCTTCTCTATTTTGACATTAATCTGGGCTTCAGACTCGATACTTTCAGGAGAGAGCATATCTTTCGAAAGCATATTTTCTGCCAAGTGAACATACTGTACTGAAATGTCATAGCCTTTCAAATATACCGAAGAAAGAAAATTTAGAAGAGAAACTCGAAGAGATGGCCATTTAGAAGTGCTCAGGGAGAGCAAACAAAAATTTGTATTGTTTTTCAAGCACATATCATGAAAAGCCTGATATTCCTGTTGCAGATACTCTTCTTCAGAGATTATTTTCTGAGGGATTAATCTATTGAACTTGTAGATTTCTTCATTAGTTTGGATATATTTCTCTGGATAGTTTACATGAATAACCTGGTCTAATCTATCATCATCTTTAATGTATCCAAAACATCTAATGTTTCCCCTCAACTCATCGATTGAATTCTCAAATTTCCTTCTTCTTCCTTGTTCCTTTTCCATTTTCTCAAATTGTGCATTATAAATAGTTTCCTTCTTGTGAGCCTCTGTTTGGATCGGTACCAATTTGTGAGTGACAGCCTCCAATTGTGAAGTTACTTGAAGAAGCCCCTGATTTAATTTTTTTATTACAGCATTTTCTTCTGATATTTTCTTCTCTATTTCTGAAAGTTGCTGCTTCTTTGTTGCTATTTCGTTACAATTTTTGTTGGTCTCTTCCTCTATTTTCTTCAATTTCCCAGTCAAATCCTCAACTGTCTTTGACAAATCCTTTTCCTTCGACTTCAATTCGAGTAACGGTTTTTCTTTGGCTAATTTAAACTCCTCGAGTTGTTCGTCCAAGTCATCCGAATAACTAGAGCAGGCTTGAGTGTTCTCCTTTTGCAAATTCTCAAGATCTTTTCGTACCGTTTCCAATTCACGTTTTAGATGCATAATTTCCCCCATTATTTCTTCATCTGGTGGCATTGTATCCAGCTTAGATATTTTTGAATTCCATTCAAGTTTCTTTTCTTCCGTCTCTTTTGCAAGAAGGGTCTTCAATTCTTGAATTTCTATCGAGTGCTGCAATTCCATGTTTTCCTTCGTCAAATCAGCTCGCTTTCTACATAGGTCTATCTCTCCTTCCTTAAAATCAAGCTCTGAAGAAAGATTTGTGAGTTCTTGTTGCAAGTCTGAGTACATAGATGTCTTTTTAGCTGCTTGGTATTGCATGTCTGGCAACAGTTGCTCTGTTATTTGATTGCTCTCTTTGTCTATTTCCATTATAGCGTTTCTGATATGATTGATGTCTTTCATGACTTTGCGTTCTCGTTGCTTGACTTCTTCGATGACTTCAGCATCCCCGAATACGTATTTGTTCATGAGGCGCATATTCTGGGCACTGTTCCATTTTGTCTTGCTTTCAAAGGATTTGTTTCCCAGATTGGTGGAATCAAATCCAGTGTTAGATGCTTTCAATGATGTGACACACGTATGCATTTGGTTTGAGATGTCCTGAAACATTGGCTTGGCCAAGGGCGACGGTAGTTTGGATTTTTTCCGCAGCGGCTCGTCATCGGTCTCAAACAATGGGCTATTTCGTGAACCCACCGTTGGTATTCGGGAATTATCGCTCATATTTATATTTATTGCTTTCGCGGCCTGTCTTCATAACCTGTAAGAGCGTGTATGAGCCTGTTTTAAAATTGTAACAAGTATGTAAGATCTGATATACGGCTGTCACGGTAGAAAATGGTACAATTCGTTGGTTCTCAGAAGTATTCTAGCTCTTAGTTTGCTATCAATCAAAATTGTCACCTATTCTGGGATATTAGTGTGGTTATTTGTCCTGTACTGCTCATTACAATGATTAAATCTTAGTTTATGTTGTATGTAAACAGAGAGCGCTTCCATCGCAAAATATCACGTGTTTATCGTTTTTGACGAATAATAGATGATCTAGCAAGCATGGTGACTCCTCCAGTCCCAGCAGATGGGCACTGATGAGGTTGTAGAGGCCTCGTCGTGCTTTTAACAATGATAAACTTATACAACAACTCTTGTGAATATATGTCAAGCTTGTTGCTGTCTTTTTATCGAAATAAATATTTACACAATAAATCAGTATTGTCGCAGAACAGAAGAGCTACTATGTTAGCGCGTGCTTCCATTTCCATCTCTCGCCGAATATATATACCCACCCTTCAACGCCATTGCGTATCAAGGCTCTATGCAGATTTATTAACAGATTGGTGGCAATTGAAGAGCGGTGTGCGTCTAGCTAAAGTCGTTGGAGCTTACGTTCCTCGTCAAAGCAGGCAGGGCGACCCTGATGCCGTCTATGTCCTTGCTCATTTTGACCTGACACCCCAGCCGGCTGGTTTCTGTTAGTCCGTAAGCCAGGTCCAGCATGTCGTTTTCGTCGTCTTCTGGTTCAGGAATGTTGTCGTAGTAGTCCGGGTCCACGATCACATGGCAGGTCGAACATGCACATGATCCTCCGCAGGCCCCCTCCATGTCCAGATTGTGGCCCTGTGCAATATCGAGCAGTGTGTCGCCTTCTGCAACTTCGTACGTCTTTTGCGTTCCGTCCTTCAAGATGAATGTCACATGCAGTTCTTCGCCCGGCTTGGGCTTGTGCAGGTGGCCGTGTGCGAGAATGCGGGCAGTCGAAAACTGCGAAACCGGCGTGGTTGGTCCGTGGAGGTTAAGCAAACGCCATGTGTTTGACACTGCCATTAATGGTCTTGGCACGTTGCGGACGATGCGCGATCCCAGCCTAATCATCTTCTGTCCTGGTCTAAATCGCCTGCTGCAGAGTATAGTGCGGTAAATATCCACAGTGGAGACTGGTTGGTATGAATTCTGGAGGTGATTTACGCTTGAGGGCCTCTTTGTATAAGGAAGAGACGCTCATGAAGAATTACATCACAACGTTCGTCATGGCAGTTTCTATTATACTAGTCATTTAAAAATCCGGAAGCATCGTCTACTGTAGGGTAACTTTAGCAGAACTGAGCGGCTTGTCTAACAAAAGGAAATAAAGTTGGGTGCTGCGTGGACATTTAAAGATCAACAGTAGACTGGAGGAAGAGTAAAGACCTGTAATTTCCGGCTGGGTGTTTGAACGTTTGAAATCGGTGTGATGGGCTTAACAGCATTGCAAGCCAACATGTGGCATACCCTTCGAAGAGTCACCAAGTAGGGTTTTCGCTTATGCTGGGGCGCTGAAGTTGGCGCGTGAGATGCGGCATATATGTCCACCTTTCTCTGAGTTTGAGTGAGAGATCTTGTTGTGCATCAGTGTCTGGAAGTTGGTAGATCTGTACGGGGCCCTAAGCATTCGTTTTAGCCGTGCAGAGTTAAGAGTCGGGATTATGCCGCTAAGTGTATTTGGATGGCCCTCATAAGCTTGGTGTTTGGCAGGTGAGAAAGTCTCGATATCGCCCAGACAGGTAACTCTCAATATCTCCAAGACAAGTAACTTTCAGTATAGCCCAGACAGGTAACTCTCAATATCTCCAAGACAAGTAACTCTCAGTATAGCCCAGACAGGTAACCATGAGGCAAGTGTCGGGCAACATGGAGTGCATGGCGCGGCGGCGCAATACAATGCACAGCGAAACCTTGCCTCGTAAAAGTAACTTGACAAAATCTGCGCATTGGCTTCGATGGTCTGTTTCTCGAATCGCGATCTGCCAAATTCATCTTTGACGAGTATTTTCGGATCTCTCTGATTGTCAGCCGGTGCTTGGCCTTTGGATATGTCAAAAGCAGAGATCGCCTGGCGTTGACAGTCTCCCAGACAGCCTCATCGTCTTACGCCCGTGCTTAGTTAGACGATTTAGGTAGTAATTGTAGAGCTGTGGACTTGAGAGGAGGATCGCACAGACTCGTCAAGGCCACACCTACTCTTCACCTACCAGTATAATCGTGACTTTCACGTGCTCGGTGTATGTAGATTTTATCCGGTACTCGGTAAAATCAGCTAGCGTTATCGCGCGGTGAAGTGTTATTAGATAAACTAAATTAGAACTTGAGCTTCTGGAGTGGCCATTAGTTGTCTAAGTGGTCCTCCTACTCTCTACTTTTATACCTATTTTCTGACACCCGTTGATAGTGATTTATCTTCGTGAGTCGTGATGATTTAACTTTTTTGGCACGTGAGATATCGGGTTCGAATATCTACATGCACTTGTTTCCGATGAAATATTGAAAGGGGAGTTAAGACTAGCTTCTATCAAGAGCTGATGGATATGCAACCACAGCGAAACAGCAAACAGGAGCCTTTCCGGCAGGTGAAGCGATAGCACAAAGACCAAAAATGAGCTCTCTTCTAAGATCATACGAATCAGATTACAAGACGACGCTGGAACAGGCACGAACGAACCTGCAGCTGGCGCCATCCCAGCCACTGCCCCAAAGGAACTCGACGCTTAAGCAGGTCGAGCAGAACCAGGAAGAACTTTTCGACCTCCTCGACCAGATGGAGGTCGAGATAAATAACAGCATATCAAATGCACAGGAACGGGCGACGTTCAAGTCCAAACTAAGAGAGTACAAGAAGCAGATTCAGCAGGAGCTGAGGGCCCCTTTGCAAAAGCTCGTCGACTCCAGAGACAGAGACCTGCTGTTTGGAAATGCAGATACTTCCCCAGAATTTGAGCACTTAGATGACGACCAGAGACAACAGTTGCTCTCGAGTCATGCGACTTTGCAGAAATCGGGCGACAGGCTCAAAGATGCCAGCAGAATCGCCAACGAAACGGAGGGTTTAGGGTCGCAGATCATGATGGATCTCAGGTCACAGAGGGAAACGTTGGAAAATGCGCGCCAGACGTTGTTCCAAGCGGACTCCTACGTCGATAAAAGCATCAGGACGCTGAAGACCATGAGTAGACGGCTGGTCGCTAACAAGTTCATCAGCTATGCAATAATTGCTGTTTTAATTTTGTTGATCTTGCTGGTACTTTTTACCAAGTTCAAATAGTTTAATGCTAAATAGATATTCAAAACAGCTGTGATTTTACTTGTATGTCATTCTTTTCTTGTATCTTTCATGTAACTTTTTTATATTTAGTGGTGTTCAATCATTATTAGACAGGGAAAAGTAATCGGGAAATTCTATATAAACACACATATACATCTCATATAACATACAAGAAGTAAAAATACCAGTTGAATAATTCTAAAATTTATGGATTTAAGTTCTATTGAACGATTATGTATGTTTTATTTCGATTGGTTCATAAACGACTTAGAGAGCATAGAACATCGGCTCACATTAAGCTAGATATAAAATACCTACGATTAGCGACAAGCGAATTCTGGACCACCGTTTGATGGGTCGTCCAATTCGTCACCTGCATTGCTATCGAAATGCATATTTCTGACCTTCTCCTTCAGCTTGTTGATAATCTCCGCCTCGTGATCGTGGTCATGGACACTCTGAGTGGATCCTTCCTCACCAGGGGTGTATTCCACCTTGTCAGCATCCCCACCCTCTTCATGATGGCTCAAACCACCATGCTTCTGGTTGCTGTTGACTGGTGTCAGGCCAGTGACAGTTGCACCAATCTTGTGATGGTGCTTCTCATCCTCAGACAAATCTAGGACGTGAGCGGTGAAGCTCATCATGGACTTGGCACTCTTCCGTCTTGCTAACCTCGAATGTTGGATCATTTCTTCAGGAGATGGAGTAGCTGAAGCGTTGGATGCTGAACGTGAAGCTCTTGGGGTTCTTGGTAATCTAACTGTTGACACACCAACATCACTGATCCACTTAGCAACCAAGGCGGTCCAACCAGTTTGATGGGATGCACCTAAACCTCTACCAGTGTCACCTTCGAAGTATTCGTAGAACTGAATTAGTTCCTTGAAATGTTGGTCGTTTGACAAGAAGTCAGAGTGAGGACCATAGTGAATGGCACGCTCTCCCTTTTCGTCTGGCATGAATAAGTGAATCATACGTGCACCCAACTCTTCGGCAACTTCTGCCAAATTCAAGTACTCTCCAGATCCTGTTGGACATTCAACCTTGAATTCCGCACCGTAGTACAGATAGAATCTTTGCAAAGCTTCGATGATCAAGAAACTGGTTGAGAACCAAATAGGACCTCTCCAGTTTGAGTTACCACCGAACATACCAGAGTCAGATTCACCTGGGAGGTACTTGACAACATATTCGGTACCGTGAACATTCATCGAGAAAGGATGCTCTTCGTGGAACTTCGATAGGGATCTGATACCGTAAGGAGACAAAAACTCAGTTTCGTCCAACATACGTCTCAAAATGGATTCCAATCTGTCCTTGGTAACCAAAGATAGCAACATTCTCTCACCCACACCTCTCTTGGACATGGAGGCAATGTTTCTGTCGAAGATTTCTGGTCTGTTGTCGATGAACCACTCGACACGCTTCTTGAAACCAGGGAACTGAGTCAACAGATGTGGTTCCAAAGTCATCGAGGCATATAGAGGGATCAAACCGACCAAAGATCTAATTGGAAGTTGCTCCTTGTTTGGACCACCCCAGGAAATAGCATCGTAGTAGAATTGATCTTGTTCGTTCCACAAATTCTGGTGCATGACCTTCTTGCATACTCCATCGGTGGTGTCAATGGAGTAGTCAAAAGACATGGAGTCACTGATCAAGATGAAATGCTCGAAGAACTTGGAAGCAATATCTTCGTAAACTGGATTTTGCTTGGCCAACTCTAACGCAATGTTCAGCATTTGCAGAGAGAAGAAAGCCATCCAACCAGTGGAGTCAGCTTGTTCCAATGTACCACCAGTTGGCAATGGTTCAGATCTGTTGAAAATACCAATGTTATCTAGACCCAAGAAACCACCTTCGAAGACGTTCTTACCATCCATATCCTTTCGGTTGACCCACCAGGTGAAGTTCAACAATAGCTTTTGGAAGACACGCTCCAAGAAGACACGATCCTCACGGTTGTACAAGTTTCTTTCGATCTTGAAAACGCGGTAGACGGCCCAAGCATGGACTGGAGGGTTGACATCGTTGAAGTTCCATTCATAAGCTGGAATTTGACCGTTTGGATGCATGTACCATTCTCTTGTCAGCAAATCTAGCTGTCTCTTGGCAAATTCAGGGTCAATCATTGCAATTGGAATACAGTGGAAAGCAGTATCCCAGGAAGCGAAGAAGGGATATTCCCATTTATCAGGCATCGAAAGAATGTCTTCGATGTACATATGCTTCCAGTTCTTGTTTCTGCCGTTGGCCCTGTCCAAAGGAGGTCTTGGCTTGATGCTTGCATCACCATTGTACCAGGCGTCCCAAGTCAGATTGTAGAACTGCTTGGTCCACAACAAACCAGCGAAGGCCTGTCTCTGGATGTTTCTTAGCTCGTCACTAATTGGAGTTGGGGTGACTCTCCAGTAGAAGTTGTCAGCTTCCTCCTCACGGTCGTCGAAGACTTTGTCAAAAGCGCTTTCGTCAATGACAGCTAACTCTTCGGCATCGTAGATCGAGCGTTCAGGGTGGTTTGTGAACTTGTATCTGACAGTCACGTACTCACCTGCAGGGATGTCCTTGAAGTGGTACACAGCACAGGCCTTGGTACCCTCATTGTCAGGGTTAACGACGTCCTTCTTGCCGTGAACAATGTATTCCTCGAACGCATCCTTGGTGTAGTCAGTTGGGTTTTTCTTGTTATTGAAAAGCTTGACCAAATTAGGCTCGTTTTCCGTGAAAAGCAACGTAGGCTCAATATCGTCCACGTCCGCGTTTTCTGCGAAGCCACCTGGCGAAGGTTGGAAAACAATTTCACGCTTGCCGTACTTGTCGTGGGTGATATGGATCGCGTTAGTTGCTTTTTCGTCTCTTTCCAGAATGGGCTTGTCGTTGTCCTTCGACCCATCCCATGCCCAGGTGTTTCTGAAGAAGACCTGTGGAGCGACGTACAGTTCTCCAGACGACTGCGTCGATCTGTTGTGCACAGTCACTCTGAAGTTCAGCTCCTCCTCGTTGTCGTCGTCCTTGGCCATTTCGAACACGACATCGAAGTAAGGGGTGTCGCCGGTGGCCTCCTCCTTGAAGAGGCCGTCGACGTCGTAGATCTCGAACTCCTTGTCGTTGTAGCCACGCTTCTGGTTCTCCTCGACCAATTGCTCGTAGGGAAACGCCTTCTTGAAGGGATACTTGTACAGCGCCTTCATGTACGAATGGGTGGGGGTGTTGTCCAAGTAATAGTACATCTCCTTGGCGTCCTCACCGTGGTTACCCTGGGGGCCGGTCAGACCGAACATTCTCTCCTTCAATCTGATGTCCTTGCCGTTCCACAGCGCGACGTTCATACAGACGTACTGCTTGTTGTCGGAGACACCGAAGATACCGTCCTCGCCCCATCTGAAGACTCTGGCGTTGGCGTGCTCGAAGGGGAAGTGGGACCACGCGTCACCGTTGTACGAGTAGTCCTCGCGGACGGTGGCCCAACTTCTCTCACTTAAATATGGCCCCCATCTGTACCAGTACTTCTTGTGGGCCTTGTTGTCTCTCAGTCTTCTCTCCTCGACGGTGGAGTCGACAAACTCTTCTCTAAGACGATTCATCGTTCGGAGTGCTTAGGTCCTGCGATCTGTGTGTTGCAATTGTCTGTTGTAGCGCCGAGCAAGAAACTCAATTCTGTCTGCAGCAGCTTATGGGACGATTTGCTCTGATTTCTACCTGTAAGTTGCAAACGCCTCACCCGAGTGCAAACGGAGCCACCTGTGGGAGCAGTGTGCCTGGGCTCTTTCTCTTTAAATATTTCCTCAGATGCCAACAAAAGGGGGCCAAACGAAGGGGTCCGTACTTAGCTTATCCCTTAGTAAACTTAGTAACGTCACGTTGTACGGGAAACATGACAAACGCCGTCTTCTACGAGCGAGCAAGGTGGGAATGACCGCCAGAGCGGGCGCGCTGAGCGGAAGGAAATGCTACGAAAGTGTGCCGAAAGCGTGCGTGCAGCGGCCCGCGGGCTGCACCCTTTGGAGCCGGCGTCATTGTGCAGCCACGGGGGCCGTGAAAGAATTTTGTAAATTATTGCCTAATAATGCAATGAGAGATAGATTGACTTTGCACGATTATAGACAAAGATGAGATATGTAAACTAAATAATCAATTTAATATCGTAATAATCTTCTGGTGTCTTTCAGTCCAGAATATAATAGTTGCAATTTGCCGAAGACTTGCTAAGAGCTATCGCTATGGCCGTCTTTATAGAGCCGGGTAAGATATTCGATATGCTGGAGGCCTTTCTTTCAGGGCTTGAATATCTACAATTTTCAGTCACGTGACCGAATCTCACATTCCGCACGCCGCATCGACCCTGGCTTCTGGAAGCTGGAAGATCGCAGCTGGAAGCCGGAGGGCTTGAAGATCGCAATGCCGGCCGCCCCGCCGCACGCAGCAGCACCCACGACGGCCTGTCGCACTGGCCCTGCGGCCAGTCGCACGCAACTTGCCTCCCTCTGCCCCGCCCAGCACTACCTCTCATCGAAAATCGTATTCTGTATTACCTTCTATAAACCTATCTCGTACCTACGCGGCCGCGCATGGCGCCTGGCCCTGGCGTTGCCGCCGTGCCCCAATGTGAAATGCAATGTAACCCTGGCCCCGCTGGGGGCCGACGCCCGGCGCGTCTAGACGTTCGCGAGCCACAGTCTGTAGTTGTGCTGCGCGGCGTCCGCGAAGTCTGCGACGTCCGGGAGCGTGTCGAGCGTCTTGTCGGCGGGCTGCTCAGGTTGCAGTTGATATATGCTCTGTGTGTGGAGGCCGGCGTCGCGGTCCTTGGCATGTGTGAAGGCGCGGTCGCGCGTGGGCAGCGCGTGGAGCAGCGGCGAGCTGAGCAGGAGCAGCTCCTCCTCGTATGAGAGCTGGTCCTGGCTGGCCGCGTCGAACTCGCAGTCGCAGTCGAACTCGCAGCCGCAGTGGCAGTCCCAGCTGCTGGAGAGCGCGGGGAGGTCCGCGTGGAGCTCGTCGTCGTCGCGGGCGGCAGCCGCGGCGTAGCCCGCGAGGCCTGCGGGGCTGGCGAGGCTATGGCCGGCGTCCAGGGCGGCCCTGGAGTCGGAAAAACTGAGTGCAAAAACGCCTCCGTATGACATTGTGTGGAATTGACCTGTGTGTGATGCTCAAACTTCTGTACTAAGTTCTGTGCTCAGTGCAATGCTCGATGTGCAATGCTCGATGTGCAGTGCTCGATGTGTGCCTGGCTGATCTGTGGTTGTGTTGGCGATCTCGAGGGCCGATGAGGGCTGCAGAGCGTGGACCCGTCTGTCCTTATATATGAGCTGTGCGTTTACCCGCTGTAAGAGTCACTTTCCACCGAGAAGGTTGTAGAACCACACCTGTTTTTCGCACAATGAATGACCGGCAGCCCACGAGGGTGTGGTGAAAAGTTGGTGGGTGCGTGCGCATGACACCACAGTTGGGAAAAATGATTCACATGTGACAAATGCCACCCACGGCGCGCAGACGGGCCCGCGCGGGACAATCTCGTGCGGAAAATCATTGCGAGTCAAGACAGGCGGAGCGGGCCACGAGCAGGCCAGAGGCAGGGCAGGAGCAAGCCAGGAGGGGGTGGCGAGCAACGGAGAAAAGCCCGCAGGCCGTGCTGGCTGCCCATGTGACTGCGGAGACTCCCGCGCAAGACTCGCGCCGTCCGATGACACATTTCGTCCGGCCCACGCTGTCCTCGCCAGGCCTGGCGGAGTGTCCGCCAGGCCCGTTGCGGACACTCCGCCTGGGGTTGTGTCATTCATAGACGCGAACGCCCGCTAG